>OX352774.1:124921737-125073297 GCA_947095535.1 Poecilobothrus nobilitatus | reverse complement strand
GAAAAAAAACAAAAAGCAAAAATAACAAACCAAAATTTAAAATTCAACGGAATAATAGAGCGTCGTTTTTGAATATGTATATTATAGGTATATATTATACATATTATATGATACATATGTATATACTTTACATGGGTTTTTTATAAAAATGCAAAATTATTAATGAAAATCAGAAAATTTTGGAAAAATATTAATTTTGTAAGATGGCTATACTGAATATTTATCATTTAAAAAGAAAAAAATGAAAGTTGGTTGGTAAATCATTGAGTAAAATGGTTTTAAATGTCTGTCATTTACAGAATAAATATTATGATATGTAAGAATTTATTTCGTATAAAATATTAAAAATAAAAAAAAATAAAAAAATAGAGTAGAATCGAACTTGCAAATTAAAGACTTCTAAAGTATAAGAAGCGGCCACTCTACCACTGCACCAAACTCCCCACTGAAGTTTTGACGTTTATATTTAATTATATTGTGAAATTTCTATTTCCCACCATGCAAACTAATATTTTAAAATTTTTTTTATGTTTTTAGAAAAAAAACAAAAAGCAAAAATAACAAACCAAAATTTAAAATTCAACGGAATAAAAGACCGTCGTTTTTGAATATGTATATTATAGGTATAGATTATACATAATATATGATACATATGTATATACTTTACATAGGTTTTTTATAAAAATGGAAAATTATTAATGAAAATCAGAAAATTTTGGAAAAATATTAATTTTGTAAGATGGCTATACTGAATATTTATCCTTTAAAAAGAAAAAAATGAAAGTTGGTTGGTAAATCATTGAGTAAAATGGTTTTAAATGTCTGTCATTTACACATTAAATATTATGATATGTAAGAATTTATTTCGTATAAAATATTAAAAATAAAAAAAAAAAAAAAAATAGAATAGAATCGAACTTGCAAATTAAAGACTTCTAAAGTATAAGAAGCGGCCACTCTACCACTGCACCAAACTCCCCACTGAAGTTTTGATGTTTATATTCAATTATATTGTGAAATTTCTATTTCCCACCATGCAAACTATATTTTAAAATTTTTTTTTATTTTTAGAAAAAAAACAAAAAGCAAAAATAACAAACCAAAATTTAAAATTCAACGGAATAAAAGAGCGTCGTTTTTGAATATGTATATTATAGGTATATATTATACATATTATATAATACATATGTATATACTTTAAATGGGTTTTTTATAAAAATGGAAAATTATTAATGAAAATCAGAAAATTTTGGAAAAATATTAATTTTGTAAGATGGCTATACTGAATATTTATCATTTAAAAAGAAAAAAATGAAAGTTGGTTGGTAAATCATTCAGTAAAATGGTTTTAAATTTCTGTCATTTACAGATTAAAAATTATGATATGTAAGAATTTATTTCATATAAAATATTAAAAATAAAAAAAAAAATAGAATAGAATCGAACTTGCAAATTAAAGACTTCTAAAGTATAAGAAGCCGCCACTCTACCACTGCACCAAAATCCCCACTGAAGTTTTGATGTTTATATTCAATTATATTGTGAAATTTCTATTTCCCACCATGCAAACTATATTTTAAAATTTTTTTTATGTTTTTAGAAAAAAAACAAAAAGCAAAAACAACAAAACAAAATTTAAAATTCAACGGAATAAAAGAGCGTCGTTTTTGAATATGTATATTATAGGTATATATTATACATATTATATGATACATATGTATATACTTTACATGGGTTTTTTATAAAAATGGAAAATTATTAATGAAAATCAG
The DNA here is from genome assembly GCA_947095535.1 of Poecilobothrus nobilitatus. Taxonomy (NCBI): domain Eukaryota; kingdom Metazoa; phylum Arthropoda; class Insecta; order Diptera; family Dolichopodidae; genus Poecilobothrus; species Poecilobothrus nobilitatus. Next base: position 125,071,525 of record OX352774.1, on the reverse strand, counting down.
AAAATTTTGGAAAAATATTAATTTTGTAAGATGGCTGTACTGAATATTTATCATTTAAAAAGAAAAAAATGAAAGTTGGTTGGTAAATCATTGAGTAAAATGGTTTTAAATGTCTCTCATTTACAGATTAAATATTATGATATGTAAGAATTTATTTCGTATAAAATATTAGAAATAAAAAAAAAAAAAAAATAGAATAGAATCGAACTTGCAAACTAAAGACTTCTAAAGTATAAGAAGCGGCCACTCTACCACTGCACCAAACTCCCCACTGAAGTTTTGACGTTTATATTTAATTATATTGTGAAATTTCTATTTCCCACCGTGCAAACTTTATTTTAAAATTTTTTTTATGTTTTTAGAAAAAAAACAAAAAGCAAAAACAACAAAACAAAATTTAAAATTAACGGAATAAAAGAGCGTCGTTTTTGAATATGTATATTATAGGTATAGATTATACATATTATATGATACATATGTATATACTTTAACTGGGTTTTTTATAAAAATGGAAAATTATTAATGAAAATCAGAAAATTTTGGAAAAATATTAATTTTGTAAGATGGCTATACTGAATATTTATCATTTAAAAAGAAAAAAATGAAAGTTGGTTGGTAAATCATTGAGCAAAATGGTTTTAAATGTCTGTCATTTACAGATTAAATATTATGATATGTAAGAATTTATTTCGTATAAAATATTAGAAATAAAAAAAAAAAAAAAAAATAGAATAGAATCGAACTTGCAAACTAAAGACTTCTAAAGTATAAGAACGGCCACTCTACCACTGCACCAAACTCCCCACTGAAGTTTTGACGTTTATATTTAATTATATTGTGAAATTTCTATTTCCCACCATGCAAACTATATTTTAAAATTTTTTTTTATTTTTAGAAAAAAAACAAAAAGCAAAAATAACAAACCAAAATTTAAAATTCAACGGAATAAAAGAGCGTCGTTTTTGAATATGTATATTATAGGTATATATTATACATATTATATAATACATATGTATATACTTTACATGGGTTTTTTATAAAAATGGAAAATTATTAATGAAAATCAGAAAATTTTGGAAAAATATGAATTTTGTAAGATGGCTATACTGAATATTTATCATTTAAAAAGAAAAAAATGAAAGTTGGTTGGTAAATCATTCAGTAAAATGGTTTTAAATGTCTGTCATTTACAGATTAAATATTATGATATGTAAGAATTTATTTCATATAAAATATTAAAAATAAAAAAAAAAATAGAATAGAATCGAACTTGCAAATTAAAGACTTCTAAAGTATAAGAAGCGGCCACTCTACCACTGCACCAAAATCCCCACTGAAGTTTTGATGTTTATATTCAATTATATTGTGAAATTTCTATTTCCCACCATGCAAACTATATTTTAAAATTTTTTTTATGTTTTTAGAAAAAAAACAAAAAGCAAAAACAACAAAACAAAATTTAAATTTCAACAGAATAAAAGAGCGTCGTTTTTGAATATGTATATTATAGGTATATATTATACATATTATATGATACATATGTATATACTTTACATGGGTTTTTTATAAAAATGGAAAATTATTAATGAAAATCAGAAAATTTTGGAAAAATATTAATTTTGTAAGATGGCTATACTGAATATTTATCATTTAAAAAGAAAAAAATGAAAGTTGGTTGGTAAATCATTGAGTAAAATGGTTTTAAATGTCTGTCATTTACAGATTAAATATTATGATATGTAAGAATTTATTTCGTATAAAATATTAGAAATAAAAAAAAAAAAAAAAATAGAATAGAATCGAACTTGCAAACTAAAGACTTCTAAAGTATAAGAACGGCCACTGTACCACTGCACCAAACTCCCCACTGAAATTTTGACGTTTATATTTAATTATATTGTGAAATTTCTATTTCCCACCATGCAAACTATATTTTAAAATTTTTTTTTATTTTTAGAAAAAAAACAAAAAGCAAAAATAACAAACCAAAATTTAAAATTCAACGGAATAATAGAGCGTCGTTTTTGAATATGTATATTATAGGTATATATTATACATATTATATGATACATATGTATATACTTTACATGGGTTTTTTATAAAAATGCAAAATTATTAATGAAAATCAGAAAATTTTGGAAAAATATTAATTTTGTAAGATAGCTATACTGAATATTTATCATTTAAAAAGAAAAAAATGAAAGTTGGTTGGTAAATCATTGAGTAAAATGGTTTTAAATGTCTGTCATTTACAGAATAAATATTATGATATGTAAGAATTTATTTCGTATAAAATATTAAAAATAAAAAAAAATAAAAAAATAGAATAGAATCGAACTTGCAAATTAAAGACTTCTAAAGTATAAGAAGCGGCCACTCTACCACTGCACCAAACTCCCCACTGAAGTTTTGACGTTTATATTTAATTATATTGTGAAATTTCTATTTCCCACCATGCAAACTAATATTTTAAAATTTTTTTTATGTTTTTAGAAAAAAAACAAAAAGCAAAAATAACAAACCAAAATTTAAAATTCAACGGAATAAAAGACCGTCGTTTTTGAATATGTATATTATAGGTATAGATTATACATAATATATGATACATATGTATATACTTTACATAGGTTTTTTATAAAAATGGAAAATTATTAATGAAAATCAGAAAATTTTGGAAAAATATTAATTTTGTAAGATGGCTATACTGAATATTTATCCTTTAAAAAGAAAAAAATGAAAGTTGGTTGGTAAATCATTGAGTAAAATGGTTTTAAATGTCTGTCATTTACAGAATAAATATTATGATATGTAAGAATTTATTTCGTATAAAATATTAAAAATAAAAAAAAAAAAAAAAAATAGAATAGAATCGAACTTGCAAATTAAAGACTTCTAAAGTATAAGAAGCGGCCACTCTACCACTGCACCAAACTCCCCACTGAAGTTTTGATGTTTATATTCAATTATATTGTGAAATTTCTATTTCCCACCATGCAAACTATATTTTAAAATTTTTTTTATGTTTTTAGAAAAAAAACAAAAAGCAAAAACAACAAAACAAAATTTAAAATTCAACGGAATAAAGCCTTCCCCAGACCGACGCGTTTTGTTTTGCGGCAGCGGCGCGGTTGCGGTGCGGAATAAAAATTGCGCGGAAATCGCGCGGAATCCGCATATGTGCCCACACTGAAAATTTAAAAATTCGTAATAGATGTCAAACAGAAAATAAAAAATTATTGTATTGTCAATAAATTTAAAAAAAAAAATTTTGTTTACATCGGGTGACCTGTGTTTGTTTACAAAAAAAATAATACTTTTGATTTTATCTAAACAAAATAACAAAATAATTATGTCGTCAGATGAAGAAGAAGCACTTTTGTTATTTGCCTTACTAGAAGACGAAGAAAATAGGTAAATGTGAAAATAATTATTTTTGTTTTTGAAACTTACCTCCTCATATATAATATTTATATTTTTTTTAAGGAGAAAAAGAAAGTGGGTGCATGATATTAACCTAGATCGGTTAAAGTATGGAGAATATCATACATTGATGCCACAACTTCGAAACGATGAAAAACGTTTTTATATATATTTTAGAATGACAAGTAAGTGTTTCGATGAAATTTTAAGCTTAATAGACAGCGATATTCGAAAAGTAGATACAAATTATCGGGAAGCTATTTCATCTGAGGAAAGACTTGTTATTACATTAAGGTGAGAAATTGTAACATAATATGTTTATGAAAACAATTTTTACAAATTTGATATGTATAATTTTACAGATTTCTTGCTACTGGTGATAGTTTCTACACAATTGGACATAGTTTTCGTGTTGGTTTTTCAACAGTTAGTGCAATTGTTGTAGAAGTTTGTGAAGCTATTTGCAATAAACTGCAAAGTATTTATCTACCAGAACCAACAATGGAAATTTGGAAAGAATCTTCTGAAGGGTACATGAATTTATGGCGTTTTCCAAATTGTATTGGAAGTATTGATGGTAAACACGCGTCTATCAAGTGTCCAGATAATACTGGATCGAATTATTGGTGCTACTTGCATAAATTTTCTATGGTGCTCATGGCTATTGTTGGTCCAGATTACAAATTTATATGTGTAGATATTGGTGGGTATGGCAAAAATAGTGATGGCGGTATTTTCGAAGAATCCAATATGGGAAGAAAATTTGAAGCAAATATGATGAATGTTCCTGAATCTAAAAATTTGCCTGGACAAAATGAACGATGTCCACACGTTGTAATTGGAGATGAAGCTTTTGGACTAAAACCATATTTAATGAGACCATTTGCTTATCGTCAATCAAGAAATGATCCAACAAAAAAAAATTATAATGAAAGACTTTGTGCTGCAAGAAGATTTGTCGAAAATGCATTTGGAATATTGGCTCAAAATGGCGAATATTTTATAGACCCATAGAAACCAAAACAACAACAACAATTTTAATTATAAAAACAGCATGTGTCTTACACAATTTTTTACGAACAAAAAAAAGTGATGATAATTTTTTTGAATATCTAGATCCACCAGAGTCAGAACTGGGAGCTTTTACCAATATCACGAATGATCCAAGACGAGCAACAAATATAGCATTTGAAACTAGAAACAAATTTGTCAATTACTTCAATTGAGTCATTTATTTTCAAGACATTAGTATACAATCTAGTAATACAAAATCCAGTAAAAGTAAAAAATTTCATTTATATTATATTTTTTATTTTTTTTAAGTTGTTATAATGAATTATAAGAAGAATAAAATGAATTATATATATTTGTAATTATCGAGAACCATAAAAAAAGGTAAAATTTAAACTTATTATTAATTTTTAAAATTATCTAAACTAAAGCATTGAGAAAAATTTGGTGTCTCAGATAAAATAGATATTTCAGATGGTAATAATCTGCCTTTTTTTTGAAAATTTTTTTATTGTTTTTGCATGGGCCAACATAAGGCAATCAATTTTATCTTCCTTGTTTTTTTTTTTTCTTCTAAATAATTAATTACTCTGCCTATATTTGAAGATGGTGATGGTGGACGACTCTTCTTGGCTTTTTTTCCAGGAACAAATGCAGATGGTTGATTTATAGCAGACTTGTCACAGGCTTGAATTGTTACGGGTGTTTTAGAAGATGATGGTGTCTCAAAAACAAATTGTAACTCTTCTGTTTGATTATTCAATAAAGCTATATAAATGATAACACAAACTCTTATTATTTGAACATATTTACAAATAAATAAATAATCTTACAAGATTCAGCAATAGGTGGTGATGTGATATCTAATTCCAAACTACTTTCATCCCTATTCTCGCTATTGCTATTAGTTAAATCACAATAGGTTATATCCAGATTTGCGACATTGGAACTGGTTTTCGCAAATTTAAAAAAGGTTTAAAAAATTCCATTTAGTCTGCCCATATCCATTTATTTTTAAAACTGGCTGCTTGACCAGATTTAGTTTTTTGATTCCTTATATGTTTAGCATAGGAATCCCTTAAATTTTTCCATTTTTTTCGTAAATCATCAGCTAAAAATAACATAATTTTTTGAATTACACAATTACACAATAGTTTATAAAATAATACAATTGCAAAAAATATTTCTTATTTCTTACCATTTTCATTTAATTCAATCCCTATTTCATTCCATATTTGATCTTTTTTTCTTATATTTTTATAATCTTTGTTTGATAGATCGTATAATATGGGATATTTTTTAACTAGCTCGATTAATTTTTCCATTTTGTTCTCCATTTTGTCCTTTTGTTTATTTTTAAAAATAAAAATGTTTGACATTTATATGCGGAAACCGCATAAAAATCGCTGCCAGCCGCGTTTTTTTTGCGGAAAAAATTCTTATGTATATTTGCCGCAAAAAAAACGCTGTAAAAACGCGCCGCAATCGTGTTGGTTTGGGCATATTCATAAGCCGCCATGTAATAATATTTTGCGGAAAAAAAACGCACCGCTGCCGCAAAAAAAACGCGCCGGTTTGGGGAAGGCTTAAAAGAGCGTCGTTTTTGAATATGTATATTATAGGTATAGATTATGCATATTATATGATACATATGTATATACTTTACATGGGTTTTTTATAAAAATGGAAAATTATTAATGAAAATCAGAAAATTTTGGAAAAATATTAATTTTGTAAGATGGCTATACTGAATATTTATCATTTAAAAAGAAAAAAATGAAAGTTGAATGGTAAATCATTCAGTAAAATGGTTTTAAATGTCTGTCATTTACAGATTAAATATTATGATATGTAAGAATTTATTTCATATAAAATATTAAAAATAAAAAAAAAAATAGAATAGAATCGAACTTGCAAATTAAAGACTTCTAAAGTATAAGAAGCGGCCACTCTACCACTGCAGCAAAATCCCCACTGAAGTTTTGATGTTTATATTCAATTATATTGTGAAATTTCTATTTCCCACCATGGAAACTATATTTTAAAATTTTTTTTATGTTTTTAGAAAAAAAACAAAAAGCAAAAACAACAAAACAAAATTTAAAATTCAACGGAATAAAAGAGCGTCGTTTTTGAATATGTATATTATAGGTATATATTATACATATTATATGATACATATGTATATACTTTACATGGGTTTTTTATAAAAATGGAAAATTATTAATGAAAATCAGAAAATTTTGGAAAAATATTAATTTTGTAAGTTGGCTATACTGAATATTTATCATTTAAAAAGAAAAAAATGAAAGTTGGTTGGTAAATCATTGAGTAAAATGGTTTTAAATGTCTGTCTTTTACAGAATAAATATTATGATATGTAAGAATTTATTTCGTATAAAATATTAGAAATAAAAAAAAAAATAAAAATAGAATAGAAACGAACTTGCAAACTAAAGCCTTCTAAAGTATAAGAAGCCGCCACTCTACCACTGCACCAAACTCCCCACTGAAGTTTTGACGTTTATATTTAATTATATTGTGAAATTTCTATTTCCCACCATGCAAACTAATATTTTAAAATTTTTTTTATGTTTTTAGAAAAAAAACAAAAAGCAAAAATAACAAACCAAAATTTAAAATTCAACGGAATAAAAGAGCGTCGTTTTTGAATATGTATATTATAGGTATAGATTATACATATTATATGATACATATGTATATACTTTACATGGGTTTTTTATAAAAATGGAAAATTATTAATGAAAATCAGAAAATTTTGGAAAAATATTAATTTTGTAAGATGGCTATACTGAATATTTATCACTTAAAAAGAAAAAAATGAAAGTTGGTTGGTAAATCATTGAGTAAAATGGTTTTAAATGTCTGTCATTTACACATTAAATATTATGATATGTAAGAATTTATTTCGTATAAAATATTAAAAATAAAAAAAAATATATAATAGAATCGAACTTGCAAACTAAAGCCTTCTAAAGTATAAGAAGCGGCCACTCTACCACTGCACCAAACTCCCCACTGAAGTTTTGACGTTTATATTTAATTATATTGTGAAATTTCTATTTCCCACCATGCAAACTATATTTTAAAATTTTATTTTTGTTTTTAGAAAAAAAACAAAGAGCAAAAACAACAAAACAAAATTTAAAATTCAACGGAATAAAAGAGCGTCGTTTTTGAATATGTATATTATAGGTATAGATTATAGATATTATATGATACATATGTATATACTTTACATAGGTTTTTTATAAAAATGGAAAATTATTAATGAAAATCAGAAAATTTTGGAAAAATATTAATTTTGTAAGATGGCTATACTGAATATTTATCATTTAAAAAGAAAAAAATGAAAGTTGGTTGGTAAATCATTGAGTAAAATGGTTTTAAATGTCTGTCATTTACACATTAAATATTATGATATGTAAGAATTTATTTCGTATAAAATATTAAAAATAAAAAAAAAATAAAAAATAGAATAGATTCGAACTTGCAAACTAAAGACTTCTATAGTATAAGAAGCGGCCACTCTACCACTGCACCAAACTCCCCACTGAAGTTTTAACGTTTATATTTAATTATATTGTGAAATTTCTATTTCCCACCGTGCAAACTATATTTTAAAATTTTTTTTATGTTTTTAGAAAAAAAACAAAGAGCAAAAACAACAAAACAAAATTTAAAATTCAACGGAATAAAAGAGCGTCGTTTTTGAATATGTATATTTTAGGTATAGATTATACATATTATATGATACATATGTATATACTTTACATGGGTTTTTTATAAAAATGCAAAATTATTAATGAAAATCAGAAAATTTTGGAAAAATATTAATTTTGTAAGATGGCTATACTGAATATTTATCATTTAAAAAGAAAAAAATGAAAGTTGGTTGGTAAATCATTGAGTAAAATGGTTTTAAATGTCTGTCATTTACACATTAAATATTATGATATGTAAGAATTTATTTCGTATAAAATATTAGAAATAAAAAAAAAAAAAAAAAATAGAATAGAATCGAGCTAGCAAACTAAAAACTTCTAAAGTATAAGAACGGCCACTCTACCACTGTACCAAACTCCCCACTGAAGTTTTGACGTTTATATTTAATTATATTGTGAAATTTCTATTTCCCACCATGCAAACTATATTTTAAAATTTTTTTTTATTTTTAGAAAAAAAACAAAAAGCAAAAATAACAAACCAAAATTTAAAATTCAACGAAATAATAGAGCGTCGTTTTTGAATATGTATATTATAGGTATATATTATACATATTATATGATACATATGTATATACTTTACATGGGTTTTTTATAAAAATGCAAAATTATTAATGAAAATCAGAAAATTTTGGAAAAATATTAATTTTGTAAGATGGCTATACTGAATATTTATCATTTAAAAAGAAAAAAATGAAAGTTGGTTGGTAAATCATTGAGTAAAATGGTTTTAAATGTCTGTCATTTACAGAATAAATATTATGATATGTAAGAATTTATTTCGTATAAAATATTAGAAATAAAAAAAAAAAAAAAAAAAATAGAATAGAATCGAACTTGCAAACTAAAGCCTTCTAAAGTATAAGAAGCGGCCACTCTACCACTGCACCAAACTCCCCACTGAAGTTTTGACGTTTATATTTAATTATATTGTGAAATTTCTATTTCCCACCATGCAAACTAATATTTTAAAATTTTTTTTATGTTTTTAGAAAAAAAACAAAAAGCAAAAATAACAAACCAAAATTTAAAATTCAACGGAATAAAAGACCGTCGTTTTTGAATATGTCTATTATAGGTATAGATTATACATATTATATGATACATATGTATATACTTTACATAGGTTTTTTATAAAAATGGAAAATTATTAATGAAAATCAGAAAATTTTGGAAAAATATTAATTTTGTAAGATGGCTATACTGAATATTTATCATTTAAAAAGAAAAAAATGAAAGTTGGTTGGTAAATCATTGAGTAAAATGGTTTTAAATGTCTGTCATTTACACATTAAATATTATGATATGTAAGAATTTATTTCGTATAAAATATTAAAATTAAAAAAAAAATTGAATAGAATCGAACTTGCAAATTAAAGACTTCTAAAGTATAAGAAGCGGCCACTCTACCACTGCACCAAACTCCCCGCTGAAGTTTTGATGTTTATATTCAATTATATTGTGAAGTTTCTATTTCCCACCATGCAAACTATATTTCAAAATTTTTTTTATGTTTTTAGAAAAAAAACAAAAAGCAAAAACAACAAAACAAAATTTAAAATTCAACGGAATAAAAGAGCGTCGTTTTTGAACATGTATATTATAGGTATGGATTATACATATTATATGATACATATGTATATACTTTACATGGGTTTTTTATAAAAATGGAAAATTATTAATGAAAATCAGAAAATTTTGGAAAAATATTAATTTTGTAAGATGGCTATAGTGAATATTTATCATTTAAAAAGAAAAAAATGAAAGTTGGTCGGTAAAGCATTGAGTAAAATGGTTTTAAATGTCTGTCATTTACAGATTAAATATTATGATATGTTAGAATTTATTTCGTATAAAATATTAGAAATAAAAAAAAAAAAAAATAGAATAGGATCGAACTTGCAAACTAAAGCCTTCTAAAGTATAAGAAGCGGCCACTCTACCACTGCACCAAACTCCCCACTGAAGTTTTGACGTTTATATTTAATTATATTGTGAAATTTCTATTTCTCACCATGCAAACTATATTTTAAAATTTTTTTTATGTTTTTAGAAAAAAAACAAAGAGCAAAAACAACAAAACAAAATTTAAAATTCAACGGAATAAAAGAGCGTCGTTTTTGAATATGTATATTATAGGTATAGATTATACATATTATATGATACATATGTATATACTTTACATGGGTTTTTTATAAAAATGCAAAATTATTAATGAAAATCAGAAAATTTTGGAAAAATATTAATTTTGTAAGATGGCTATACTGAATATTTATCATTTAAAAAGAAAAAAATGAAAGTTGGTTGGTAGATCATTGAGTAAAATGGTTTTAAATGTCTGTCATTTACAGATTAAATATTATGATATGTAAGAATTTATTTAAAAAAAAAAAAAAAATAAAAAAATAGAATAGAATCGAACTTGCAAATTAAAGACTTCTAAAGTATAACAAGCGGCCACTCTACCACTGCACCAAACTCTCCACTGAAGTTTTGATGTTTATATTCAATTATATTGTGAAATTTCTATTTCCCACCATGCAAACTATATTTTAAAATTTTTTTTATGTTTTTAGAAAAAAAACAAAAAGCAAAAACAACAAAACAAAATTTAAAATTCAACGGAATAAAAGAGCGTCGTTTTTGAATATGTATATTATAGGTATAGATTATACATATTATATGATACATATGTATATACTTTACATGGATTTTTTATAAAAATGCAAAATTATTAATGAAAATCAGAAAATTTTGGAAAAATATTAATTTTGTAAGATGGCTATACTGAATATTTATCATTTAAAAAGAAAAAAATGAAAGTTGGTTGGTAAATCATTGAGTAAAATGGTTTTAAATGTCTGTCATTTACAGATTAAATATTATGATATGTAAGAATTTATTTCGTATAAAATATTAGAAATAAAAAAAAAAAAAAAATAGAATAGAATCGAACTTGCAAATTAAAGACTTCTAAAGTATAAGAAGCGGCCACTCTACCACTGCACCAAACGCCCCACTGAAGTTTTGATGTTTATATTCAATTATATTGTGAAATTTCTATTTCCCACCATGCAAACTATATTTCAAATTTTTTTTTATGTTTTTAGAAAAAAAACAAAAAGCAAAAACAACAAAACAAAATTTAAAATTCAACGGAATAAAAGAGCGTCGTTTTTGAATATGTATATTATAGGTATAGATTATACATGTTATATGATACATATGTATATACTTTACATGGGTTTTTTATAAAAATGGAAAATTATTAATGAAAATCAGAAAATTTTGGAAAAATATTAATTTTGTAAGATGGCTATACTGAATATTTATCATTTAAAAAGAAAAAAATGAAAGTTGGTTGGTAAATCATTGAGTAAAATGGTTTTAAATGTCTGTCATTTACAGATTAAATATTATGATATGTAAGAATTTATTTCGTATAAAATATTAAAAATAAAAAAAAAAAAAAAATAGAATAGAATCGAACTTGCAAATTAAAGAATTCTAAAGTATAAGAAGCCGCCACTCTACCACTGCACCAAACTCCCCACTGAAGTTTTGATGTTTATATTCAATAATATTGTTAAATTTCTATTTCCCACCATGCAAACTATATTTTAAAATTTTTTTATGTTTTTAGAAAAAAAAACAAAAAGCAAAAACAACAAAACAAAATATAAAATTCGACGGAATAAAAGAGCGTCGTTTTTGAACATGTATATTATAAGTATATATTATACATATTATATGATACATATGTATATACTTTACATGGGTTTTTTATAAAAATGGAAAATTATTAATGAAAATCAGAAAATTTTGGAAAAATATTAATTTTGTAAGATGGCTATACTGAATATTTATCATTTAAAAAGAAAAAAATGAAAGTTGGTTGGTAAATCATTGAGTAAAATGGTTTTAAATGTCTGTCAATTACAGATTAAATATTATGATATGTAAGAACTTATTTCGTATAAAATATTAGAAATAAAAAAAAAAAAAAAATAGAATAGAATCGAACTTGCAAACTAAAGACTTCTCTAAAGTATAAGAAGCGGCCACTCTACCACTGCACCAAACTCCCCACTAAAGTTTTGACGTTTATATTTAATTATATTATGAAATTTCTATTTCTCACCATGCAAACTATATTTTAAAATTTTTTTTATGTTTTTAGAAAAAAAAGAAGGAGCAAAAACAACAAAACAAAATTTAAAATTCAACGGAATAAAAGAGCATCGTTTTTGAATATGCATATTATAGGTATAGATTATACATATTTATATGATACATATGTATATACTTTACATGGGTTTTTTATAAAAATGGAAAATTATTAATGAAAATCAGAAAATTTTGGAAAAATATTAATTTTGTAAGATGGCGCTACTGAATATTTATCATTTAAAAAGAAAAAAATGAAAGTTGGTTGGTAAATCATTGAGTAAAATGGTTTTAAATGTCTGTCATTTACAGATTAAATATTATGATATGTAAGAATTTATTTCGTATAAAATATTAGAAATACAAAAAAAAAAAAAAAATAGAATAGAATCGAACTTGCAAACTAAAGACTTCTAAAGTATAAGAAGCGGCCACTCTACCACTGCACCAAACTCCCCACTGAAGTTTTGATGTTTATATTCAATTATATTGTAAAATTTCTATTTCCCACCATGCAAACTATATTTTAAAATTTTTTTTATGTTTTTAGAAAAAAAACAAAAAGCAAAAACAACAAAACAAAATTTAAAATTCAACGGAATAAAAGAGCGTCGTTTTTGAATATGTATATTATAGCTATAGATTATACATATTATATGATACATATGTATATACTTTAAATGGGTTTTTTATAAAAATGGAAAATTATTAATGAAAATCAGAAAATTTTGGAAAAATATTAATTTTGTAAGATGGCTATACTGAATATTTATCATTTAAAAAGAAAAAAATGAAAGTTGGTTGGTAAATCATTGAGTAAAATGGTTTTAAATGTCTGTCATTTACAGATTAAATATTATGATATGTAAGAATTTATTTCGTAGAAAATAGTAGAAATAAAAAAAAAAAAAAAAGTAGAATAGAATCGAACTTGCAAACTTAAGACTTTTAAAGTATAAGAAGCGGCCACTCTACTACTGCACCAAACTCCCCACTGAAGTTTTGACGTTTATATTCAATTATATTGTGAAATTTATATTTCCCACTATGCAAACTATATTTTAAAATTTTTTTTATGTTTTTAGAAAAAAAACAAAATTTAAAATTCAACTTGAATATGTATATTACAGGTATAGATTATACATACTATATGATACATATGTATATACTTTACATAGGTTTTTTATAAAAATGGAAAATTATGAATGAAAATCAGAAAATTTTGGAAAAATATTAATTTTGTAAGATGGCTATAATGAATATTTATCATTTAAAAAGAAAAAAATGAAAGTTGGTTGGTAAATCATTGAGTAAAATGATTTTAAATGTCTGTCATTTACACATTAAATATTATGATATCTAAGAATTTATTTCATATAAAATATTAAAAATAAAAAAAAAAAAAAAAAATAGAATAGAATCGAACTTGCAAATTAAAGACTTCTAAAGTATAAGAAGCGGCCACTCTACCACTGCACCAAACTCCCCACTGAAGTTTTGATGTTTATATTCAATTATATTGTGAAATTTCTATTTCCCACCATGCAAACTAAATTTTAAAATTTTTTTTATGTTTTTAGAAAAAAAACAAAAAGCAAAAATAACAAACCAAAATTTAAAATTCAACGGAATAAAAGAGCGTCGTTTTTGAATATGTATATTATAGGTATAGATTATACATATTATATGATACATATGTATATACTTTACATGGGTTTTTTATAAAAATGGAAAATTATTAATGAAAATCAGAAAATTTTGGAAAAATATTAATTTTGTAAGATGGCTATAGTGAATATTTATCATTTAAAAAGAAAAAAATGAAAGTTGGTTGGTAAAGCATTGAGTAAAATGGTTTTAAATGTCTGTCATTTACACATTAAATATTATGATATGTAAGAATTTATTTCGTATAAAATATTAAAAATAAAAAAAAAATAGAATAGAATCGAACTTGCAAATTAAAGACTTCTAAAGTATAAGAAGCGGCCACTCTACCACTGCACCAAAATCCCCACTGAAGTTTTGATGTTTATATTCAATGATATTGTGAAATTTCTATTTCCCACCATGCAAACTATATTTTAAAATTTTTTTTATGTTTTTAGAAAAAAAACAAAAAGCAAAAACAACAAAACAAAATTTAAAATTCAACGGAATAAAAGAGCGTCATTTTTGAATATGTATATTATAGGTATATATTATACATATTATATGATACATATGTATATACTTTACATGGGTTTTTTATAAAAATGGAAAATTATTAATGAAAATCAGAAAATTTTGGAAAAATATTAATTTTGTAAGATGGCTATAGTGAATATTCATCATTTAAAAAGAAAAAAATAAAAGTTGGTTGGTAAAGCATTGAGTAAAATGGTTTTAAATGTCTGTCATTTACAGATTAAATATTATGATATGTTAGAATTTATTTCGTATAAAATATTAGAAATAAAAAAAAAAAAAAAATAGAATAGAATCGAACTTGCAATCTAAAGCCTTCTAAAGTATAAGAAGCGGCCACTCTACCACTGCACCAAACTCCCCACTGAAGTCTTGATGTTTATATTCAATTATATTGTGAAATTTCTATTTCCCACCATGCAAACTATATTTTAAAATTTTTTTTATGTTTTTAGAAAAAAAACAAAAAGCAAAAACAACAAAACAAAATTTAAAATTCAACGGAATAAAAGAGCGTCGTTTTTGAATATGTATATTTTAGGTATATATTATACATATTATATGATACATATGTATATACTTTACATGAGTTTTTTATAAAAATGGAAAATTATTAATGAAAATCAGAAAATTTTGGAAAAATATTAATTTTGTAAGATGGCTATAGTGAATATTTATCATTTAAAAAGAAAAAAATGAAAGTTGGTTGGTAAAGCATTGAGTAAAATGGTTTTAAATGTCTGTCATTTACAGATTAAATATTATGATATGTTAGAATTTATTTCGTATAAAATATTAGAAATAAAAAAAAAAAAAAAAATAGAATAGAATCGAACTTGCAAACTAAAGCCTTCTAAAGTATAAGAAGCGGCCACTCTACCACTGCACCAAACTCCCCACTGAAGTTTTGACGTTTATATTTAATTATATTGTGAAATTTCTATTTCTCACCATGTAAACTATATTTTAAAATTTTTTTTATGTTTTTAGACAAAAAACAAAGAGCAAAAACAACAAAACAAAATTTAAAATTCAACGGAATAAAAGAGCGTCGTTTTTGAATATGTATATTATAGGTATAGATTATACATATTAGTTGATACATATGTATATACTTTACATAGGTTTTTTATAAAAATGGAAAATTATTAATGAAAATCAGAAAATTTTGGAAAAATATTAATTTTGTAAGATGGCTATACTGAATATTTATCATTTAAAAAGAAAACAATGAAAGTTGGTTGGTAAATCATTGAGTAAAATGGTTTTAAATGTCTGTCATTTACAGATTAAATATTATGATATGTAAGAATTTATTTCGTATAAAATAATAAAAATAAAAAAAAAAAACAAAATAGAATAGAATCGAACTTGCAAACTAAAGACTTCTAAAGTATAAGAAGCGGCCACTCTACCACTGCACCAAACTCCCCACTTAAGTCTTGACGTTTATATTTAATTATATTGTGAAATTTCTATTTACCACCGTGCAAACTATATTTTAAAATTTTTTTTATGTTTTTAGAAGAAAAACAAAAAGCAAAAACAACAAAACAAAATTTAAAATTCAACGGAATAAAAGAGCGTCGTTTTTGAATATGTATATTATAGGTATAGATTATACATATTATATGATACATATGTATATACTTTACATGGGTTTTTTATAAAAATGGAAAATTATTAATGAAAATCAGAAAATTTTGGAAAAATATTAATTTTGTAAGATGGCTATACTGAATATTTATCATTTAAAAAGAAAAAAATGAAAGTTGGTTGGTAAATCATTGAGTAAAATGGTTTGAAATGTCTCTCATTTACAGATTAAATATTATGATATGTAAGAATTTATTTCGTATAAAATATTAGAAATAAAAAAAAAAAAAAATTGAATAGCATCGAACTTGCAAACTAAAGACTTCTAAAGTATAAGAAGCGGCCACTCTACCACTGCACCAAACTCCCCACTGAAGTTTTGACGTTTATATTTAATTATATTGTGAAATTTCTATTTATATTAATTTTTAATATTTTTTAAAAAATATTAATTTTGTGAGATGGCCATACTGAATATTTATCATTTAAAAAGCAAAAAATGAAAGTTGGTTGGTAAATCATTGAGTAAAATGGTTTTAAATGTCTGTCATTTACAGATTAAATATTATGATATGTAAGAATTTATTTCGTAGAAAATATTAGAAATAAAAAAAAAAAAAATAGAATAGAATCGAACGTGCAAACTAAAGACTTCTAAAGTATAAGAACGGCCACTCTACCACTGCACCAAACTCCCCACTGAAGTTTTGACGTTTATATTTAATTATATTGTGAAATTTCTATTTCCCACCATGCAAACTATATTTTAAAATTTTTTTTTATTTTTAGAAAAAAAACAAAAAGCAAAAATAACAAACCAAAATTTAAAATTCAAAGGAATAAAAGAGCGTCGTTTTTGAATATGTATATTATAGGTATATATTATACATATTATATGATACATATGTATATACTTTACATGGGTTTTTTATAAAAATGCAAAATTATTAATGAAAATCAGAAAATTTTGGAAAAATATTAATTTTGTAAGATGGCTATACTGAATATTTATCATTTAAAAAGAAAAAAATGAAAGTTGGTTGGTAAATCATTGAGTAAAATGGTTTTAAATGTCTGTCATTTACAGAATAAATATTATGATATGTAAGAATTTATTTCGTATAAAATATTAGAAATAAAAAAAAAAAAAAAAAAATAGAATAGAATCGAACTGGCAAACTAAAGCCTTCTAAAGTATAAGAAGCCACCACTGTACCACTGCACCAAACTCCCCACTGAAGTTTTGACGTTTATATTTAATTATATTGTGAAATTTCTATTTCCCACCATGCAAACTAATATTTTAAAATTTTTTTTATGTTTTTAGAAAAAAAACAAAAAGCAAAAATAACAAACCAAAATTTAAAATTCAACGGAATAAAAGAGCGTCGTTTTTGAATATGTATATTATAGGTATAGATTATACATATTATATGATACATATGTATATACTTTACATAGGTTTTTTATAAAAATGGAAAATTATGAATGAAAATCAGAAAATTTTGGAAAAATATTAATTTTGTAAGATGGCTATACTGAATATTTATCATTTAAAAAGAAAAAAATGAAAGTTGGTTGGTAAATCATTGAGTAAAATGGTTTTAAATGTCTGTCATTTACACATTAAATATTATGATATCTAAGAATTTATTTCATATAAAATATTAAAAATAAAAAAAAAAAAAAAAAATTAGAATAGAATCGAACTTGCAAATTAAAGACTTCTAAAGTATAAGAAGCGGCCACTCTACCACTGCACCAAACTCCCCACTGAAGTTTTGATGTTTATATTCAATTATATTGTGAAATTTCTATTTCCCACCATGCAAACTAAATTTTAAAATTTTTTTTATGTTTTTAGAAAAAAAACAAAAAGCAAAAATAACAAACCAAAATTTAAAATTCAACGGAATAAAAGAGCGTCGTTTTTGAATATGTATATTATAGGTATAGATTATACATATTATATGATACATATGTATATACTTTACATGGGTTTTTTATAAAAATGGAAAATTATTAATGAAAATCAGAAAATTTTGGAAAAATATTAATTTTGTAAGATGGCTATAGTGAATATTTATCATTTAAAAAGAAAAAAATGAAAGTTGGTTGGTAAAGCATTGAGTAAAATGGTTTTAAATGTCTGTCATTTACACATTAAATATTATGATATGTAAGAATTTATTTCGTATAAAATATTAAAAATAAAAAAAAAATAGAATAGAATCGAACTTGCAAATTAAAGACTTCTAAAGTATAAGAAGCGGCCACTCTACCACTGCACCAAAATCCCCACTGAAGTTTTGATGTTTATATTCAATTATATTGTGAAATTTCTATTTCCCACCATGCAAACTATATTTTAAAATTTTTTTTATGTTTTTAGAAAAAGAACAAAAAGCAAAAACAACAAAACAAAATTTAAAATGCAACGGAATAAAAGAGCGTTGTTTTTGAATATGTATATTATAGGTATATATTATACATATTATATGATACATATGTATATACTTTACATGGGTTTTTTATAAAAATGGAAAATTATTAATGAAAATCAGAAAATTTTGGAAAAATATTAATTTTGTAAGATGGCTATAGTGAATATTTATCATTTAAAAAGAAAAAAATGAAAGTTGGTTGGTAAAGCATTGAGTAAAATGGTTTTAAATGTCTGTCATTTACACATTAAATATTATGATATGTAAGAATTTATTTCGTATAAAATATTAAAAATAAAAAAAAAATAGAATAGAATCGAACTTGCAAATTAAAGACTTCTAAAGTATAAGAAGCGGCCACTCTACCACTGCACCAAAATCCCCACTGAAGTTTTGATGTTTATATTCAATTATATTGTGAAATTTCTATTTCCCACCATGCAAACTATATTTTAAAATTTTTTTTATGTTTTTAGAAAAAAAACAAAAAGCAAAAACAACAAAACAAAATTTAAAATTCAACGGAATAAAAGAGCGTCGTTTTTGAATATGTATATTTTAGGTATATATTATACATATTATATGATACATATGTATATACTTTACATGGGTTTTTTATAAAAATGGAAAATTATTAATGAAAATCAGAAAATTTTGGAAAAATATTAATTTTGTAAGATGGCTATACTGAATATTTATCATTTAAAAAGAAAAAAATGAAAGTTGGTTGGTAAATCATTGAGTAAAATGGTTTTAAATGTCTGTCATTTACAGATTAAATATTATGATATGTAAGAATTTATTTCGTATAAAATATTAGAAATAAAAAAAAAAAAAAAAATAGAATAGAATCGGACTTGCAAACTAAAGACTTCTAAAGTATAAGAACGGCCACTCTACCACTGCACCAAACTCCCCACTGAAGTTTTGATGTTTATATTCAATTATATTGTGAAATTTCTATTTCCCACCATGCAAACTATATTTTAAAATTTTTTTTATGTTTTTAGAAAAAAAACAAAAAGCAAAAACAACAAAACAAAATTTAAAATTCAACGGAATAAAAGAGCGTCGTTTTTGAATATGTATATTTTAGGTATATATTATACATATTATATGATACATATGTATATACTTTACATGGGTTTTTTATAAAAATGGAAAATTATTAATGAAAATCAGAAAATTTTGGAAAAATATTAATTTTGTAAGATGGCTATACTGAATATTTATCATTTAAAAAGAAAAAAATGAAAGTTGGTTGGTAAAGCATTGAGTAAAATGGTTTTAAATGTCTGTCATTTACAGATTAAATATTATGATATGTTAGAATTTATTTCGTATAAAATATTAGAAATAAAAAAAAAAAAAAAATAGAATAGAATCGAACTTGCAATCTAAAGCCTTCTAAAGTATAAGAAGCGGCCACTCTACCACTGCACCAAACTCCCCACTGAAGTTTTGATGTTTATATTCAATTATATTGTGAAATTTCTATTTCCCACCATGCAAACTATATTTTAAAATTTTTTTTATGTTTTTAGAAAAAAAACAAAAAGCAAAAACAACAAAACAAAATTTAAAATTCAACGGAATAAAAGAGCGTCGTTTTTGAATATGTATATTTTAGGTATATATTATACATATTATATGATACATATGTATATACTATACATGAGTTTTATATAAAAATGGAAAATTATTAATGAAAATCAGAAAATTTTGGAAAAATATTAATTTTGTAAGATGGCTATAGTGAATATTTATCATTTAAAAAGAAAAAAATGAAAGTTGGTTGGTAAAGCATTGAGTAAAATGGTTTTAAATGTCTGTCATTTACAGATTAAATATTATGATATGTAAGAATTTATTTCGTATAAAATATTAGAAATCAAAAAAAAAAAAAAAAATAGAATAGAATCGGACTTGCAAACTAAAGACTTCTAAAGTATAAGAACGGCCACTCTACCACTGCACCAAACTCCCCACTGAAGTTTTGACGTTGAAATTTAATTATATTGTGAAATTTCTATTTCCCACCATGCAAACTATATTTTAAAATTTTTTTTATTTTTAGAAAAAAAACAAAAAGCAAAAATAACAAACCAAAATTTAAAATTCAACGGAATAATAGAGCGTCGTTTTTGAATATGTATATTATAGGTATATATTATACATATTATATGATACATATGTATATATTTAATTATATTGTGAAATTTCTATTTCCCACCATGCAAACTATATTTTAAAATTTTTTTTTATTTTTAGAAAAAAAACAAAAAGCAAAAATAACAAACCAAAATTTAAAATTCAAAGGAATAAAAGAGCGTCGTTTTTGAATATGTATATTATAGGTATATATTATACATATTATATGATACATATGTATATACTTTACATGGGTTTTTTATAAAAATGCAAAATTATTAATGAAAATCAGAAAATTTTGGAAAAATATTAATTTTGTAAGATGGCTATACTGAATATTTATCATTTAAAAAGAAAAAAATGAAAGTTGGTTGGTAAATCATTGAGTAAAATGGTTTTAAATGTCTGTCATTTACAGAATAAATATTATGATATGTAAGAATTTATTTCGTATAAAATATTAGAAATAAAAAAAAAAAAAAAAAAATAGAATAGAATCGAACTGGCAAACTAAAGCCTTCTAAAGTATAAGAAGCCACCACTGTACCACTGCACCAAACTCCCCACTGAAGTTTTGACGTTTATATTTAATTATATTGTGAAATTTCTATTTCCCACCATGCAAACTAATATTTTAAAATTTTTTTTATGTTTTTAGAAAAAAAACAAAAAGCAAAAATAACAAACCAAAATTTAAAATTCAACGGAATAAAAGAGCGTCGTTTTTGAATATGTATATTATAGGTATAGATTATACATATTATATGATACATATGTATATACTTTACATAGGTTTTTTATAAAAATGGAAAATTATGAATGAAAATCAGAAAATTTTGGAAAAATATTAATTTTGTAAGATGGCTATACTGAATATTTATCATTTAAAAAGAAAAAAATGAAAATTGGTTGGTAAATCATTGAGTAAAATGGTTTTAAATGTCTGTCATTTACACATTAAATATTATGATATCTAAGAATTTATTTCATATAAAATATTAAAAATAAAAAAAAAAAAAAAAAATTAGAATAGAATCGAACTTGCAAATTAAAGACTTCTAAAGTATAAGAAGCGGCCACTCTACCACTGCACCAAACTCCCCACTGAAGTTTTGATGTTTATATTCAATTATATTGTGAAATTTCTATTTCCCACCATGCAAACTAAATTTTAAAATTTTTTTTATGTTTTTAGAAAAAAAACAAAAAGCAAAAATAACAAACCAAAATTTAAAATTCAACGGAATAAAAGAGCGTCGTTTTTGAATATGTATATTATAGGTATAGATTATACATATTATATGATACATATGTATATACTTTACATGGGTTTTTTATAAAAATGGAAAATTATTAATGAAAATCAGAAAATTTTGGAAAAATATTAATTTTGTAAGATGGCTATAGTGAATATTTATCATTTAAAAAGAAAAAAATGAAAGTTGGTTGGTAAAGCATTGAGTAAAATGGTTTTAAATGTCTGTCATTTACACATTAAATATTATGATATGTAAGAATTTATTTCGTATAAAATATTAAAAATTAAAAAAAAAATAGAATAGAATCGAACTTGCAAATTAAAGACTTCTAAAGTATAAGAAGCGGCCACTCTACCACTGCACCAAAATCCCCACTGAAGTTTTGATGTTTATATTCAATTATATTGTGAAATTTCTATTTCCCACCATGCAAACTATATTTTAAAATTTTTTTTATGTTTTTAGAAAAAGAACAAAAAGCCAAAACAACAAAACAAAATTTAAAATGCAACGGAATAAAAGAGCGTTGTTTTTGAATATGTATATTATAGGTATATATTATACATATTATATGATACATATGTATATACTTTACATGGGTTTTTTATAAAAATGCAAAATTATTAATGAAAATCAGAAAATTTTGGAAAAATATTAATTTTGTAAGATGGCTATAGTGAATATTTATCATTTAAAAAGAAAATAATGAAAGTTGGTTGGTAAAGCATTGAGTAAAATGGTTTTAAATGTCTGTCATTTACAGATTAAATATTATGATATGTTAGAATTTATTTCGTATAAAATATTAGAAATAAAAAAAAAAAAAAATAGAATAGAATCGAACTTGCAATCTAAAGCCTTCTAAAGTATAAGAAGCGGCCACTCTACCACTGCACCAAACTCCCCACTGAAGTTTTGATGTTTATATTCAATTATATTGTGAAATTTCTATTTCCCACCATGCAAACTATATTTTAAAATTTTTTTTATGTTTTTAGAAAAAAAACAAAAAGCAAAAACAACAAAACAAAATTTAAAATTCAACGGAATAAAAGAGCGTCGTTTTTGAATATGTATATTTTAGGTATATATTATACATATTATATGATACATATGTATATACTATACATGAGTTTTATATAAAAATGGAAAATTATTAATGAAAATCAGAAAATTTTGGAAAAATATTAATTTTGTAAGATGGCTATAGTGAATATTTATCATTTAAAAAGAAAAAAATGAAAGTTGGTTGGTAAAGCATTGAGTAAAATGGTTTTAAATGTCTGTCATTTACAGATTAAATATTATGATATGTAAGAATTTATTTCGTATAAAATATTAGAAATAAAAAAAAAAAAAAAAAATAGAATAGAATCGAACTTGCAAACTAAAGACTTCTAAAGTATAAGAACGGCCACTCTACCACTGCACCAAACTCCCCACTGAAGTTTTGACGTTTAAATTTAATTATATTGTGAAATTTCTATTTCCCACCATGCAAACTATATTTTAAAATTTTTTTTATTTTTAGAAAAAAAACAAAAAGCAAAAATAACAAACCAAAATTTAAAATTCAACGGAATAATAGAGCGTCGTTTTTGAATATGTATATTATAGGTATATATTATACATATTATATGATACATATGTATATACTTTTCATGGGTTTTTTATAAAAATGCAAAATTATTAATGAAAATCAGAAAATTTTGGAAAAATATTAATTTTGTAAGATGGCTATACTGAATATTTATCATTTAAAAAGAAAAAAATGAAAGTTGGTTGGTAAATCATTGAGTAAAATGGTTTTAAATGTCTGTCATTTACACATTAAATATTATGATATGTAAGAATTTATTTCGTATAAAATATTAAAAATAAAAAAAAAAAAAAAAATAGAATAGAATTGAACTTGCAAACTAAAGACTTCTAAAGTATAAGAAGCGGCCACTCTACCACTGCACCAAACTCCCCACTTAAGTTTTGACGTTTATATTTAATTATATTGTGAAATTTCTATTTCCCACCATGCAAACTATATTTTAAAATTTTTTTTATGTTTTTAGAAAAAAAACAAAAAGCAAAAACAACAAAACAAAATTTAAAATTCAACGGAATAAAAGAGCGTCGTTTTTGAATATGTATATTATAGGTATAGATTATACATATTATATGATACATATGTATATACTTTACATGGGTTTTTTATAAAAATGGAAAATTATTAATGAAAATCAGAAAATTTTGGAAAAATATTAATTTTGTAAGATGGCTATACTGAATATTTATCATTTAAAAAGAAAAAAATGAAAGTTGGTTGGTAAATCATTGAGTAAAACGGTTTTAAATGTCTGTCATTTACAGATTAAATATTATGATATGTAAGAATTTATTTCGTATAAAATATTAGAAATAAAAAAAAAAAAAAAAAATAGAATAGAATCGAACTTGCAAACTAAAGACTTCTAAAGTATAAGAACGGCCACTCTACCACTGCACCAAACTCCCCACTGAAGTTTTGACGTTTAAATTTAATTATATTGTGAAATTTCTATTTCCCACCATGCAAACTATATTTTAAAATTTTTTTTATTTTTAGAAAAAAAACAAAAAGCAAAAATAACAAACCAAAATTTAAAATTCAACGGAATAATAGAGCGTCGTTTTTGAATATGTATATTATAGGTATATATTATACATATTATATGATACATATGTATATACTTTTCATGGGTTTTTTATAAAAATGCAAAATTATTAATGAAAATCAGAAAATTTTGGAAAAATATTAATTTTGTAAGATGGCTATACTGAATATTTATCATTTAAAAAGAAAAAAATGAAAGTTGGTTGGTAAATCATTGAGTAAAATGGTTTTAAATGTCTGTCATTTACAGAATAAATATTATGATATGTAAGAATTTATTTCGTATAAAATATTAGAAATAAAAAAAAAAAAAAAAAAATAGAATAAAATCGAACTTGCAAACTAAAGACTTCTAAAGTATAAGAAGCGGTCACTCTACCACTGCACCAAACTCCCCACTGAAGTTTTGACGTTTATATTTAATTATATTGTGAAATTTCTATTTCCCACCATGCAAACTAATATTTTAAATTTTTTTTTATGTTTTTAGAAAAAAAACAAAAAGCAAAAATAACAAACCAAAATTTAAAATTCAATGGAATAAAAGAGCGTCGTTTTTGAATATGTATATTATAGGTATAGATTATACATATTATATGATACATATGTATATATACATAGGTTTTTTATAAAAATGGAAAAATATTAATGAAAATCAGAAAATTTTGGAAAAATATTAATTTTGTAAGATGGCTATACTGAATATTTATCATTTAAAAAGAAAAAAATGAAAGTTGGTTGGTAAATCATTGAGTAAAATGGTTTTAAATATCTGTCATTTACACATTAAATATTATGATATGTAAGAATTTATTTCGTATAAAATATTAAAAATAAAAAAAAAAAAAAAAAATAGAATAGAATCGAACTTGCAAATTAAAGACTTCTAAAGTATAAGAAGCGGCCACTCTACCACTGCACCAAACTCCCCACTGAAGTTTTGATGTTTATATTCAATTATATTGTGAAATTTCTATTTCCCACCATGCAAACTATATTTTAAATTTTTTTTTATGTTTTTAGAAAAAAAACAAAGAGCAAAAACAACAAAACAAAATTTAAAATTCAACGGAATAAAAGAGCGTCGTTTTTGAATATGTATATTATAGGTATAGATTATACATATTATATGATACATATGTATATACTTTACATGGGTTTTTTATAAAAATGGAAAATTATTAATGAAAATCAGAAAATTTTGGAAAAATACTAATTTTGTAAGATGGCTATACTGAATATTTATTATTTAAAAAGAAAAAAATGAAAATTGGTTGGTAAATCATTGAGTAAAATGGTTTTAAATGTCTGTCATTTACAGATTAAATATTATGATATGTAAGAATTTATTTCGTATAAAATATTAGAAATAAAAAAAAAAAAAAAAAATAGAATAGAATCGAACTTGCAAACTAAAGACTTCTAAAGTATAAGAACGGCCACTCTACCACTGCACCAAACTCCCCACTGAAATTTTGCCGTTTATATTTAATTATATTGTGAAATTTCGATTTCCCACCATGCAAACTATATTTTAAAATTTTTTTTTATTTTTAGAAAAAAAACAAAAAGCAAAAATAACAAACCAAAATTTAAAATTCAACAGAATAAAAGAGCGTCGTTTTTGAATATGTATATTATAGGTATATATTATACATATTATATGATACATATGTATATACTTTACATGGGTTTTTTATAAAAATGGAAAATTATTAATGAAAATCAGAAAATTTTGGAAAAATATTAATTTTGTAAGATGGCTATACTGAATATTTATCATTTAAAAAGAAAAAAATGAAAGTTGGTTGGTAAATCATTGAGTAAAATGGTTTTAAATGTCTGTCATTTACAGAATAAATATTATGATATGTAAGAATTTATTTCGTATAAAATATTAGAAATAAAAAAAAAAAAAAAAAAATAGAATAGAATCGAACTTGCAAACTAAAGACT
Organism: Poecilobothrus nobilitatus; assembly: GCA_947095535.1. Lineage (NCBI taxonomy): Eukaryota > Metazoa > Arthropoda > Insecta > Diptera > Dolichopodidae > Poecilobothrus > Poecilobothrus nobilitatus. Next base: position 125,044,941 of record OX352774.1, on the reverse strand, counting down.
TCTAAAGTATAAGAAGCGGCCACTCTACCACTGCACCAAACTCCCCACTGAAGTTTTGACGTTTATATTTAATTATATTGTGAAATTTCTATTTCCCACCATGCAAACTAATATTTTAAAATTTTTTTTTGTTTTTAGAAAAAAAACAAAAAGCAAAAATAACAAACCAAAATTTAAAATTCAATGGAATAAAAGAGCGTCGTTTTTGAATATGTATATTATAGGTATAGATTATACATATTATATGATACATATGTATATACTTTACATAGGTTTTTTATAAAAATGGAAAAATATTAATGAAAATCAGAAAATTTTGGAAAAATATTAATTTTGTAAGATGTCTATACTGAATATTTATCATTTAAAAGGAAAAAAATGAAAGTTGGTTGGTAAATCATTGAGTAAAATGGTTTTAAATATCTGTCATTTACACATTAAATATTATGATATGTAAGAATTTATTTCGTATAAAATATTAAAAATAAAAAAAAAAAAAAAAAATAGAATAGAATCGAACTTGCAAATTAAAGACTTCTAAAGTATAAGAAGCGGCCACTCTACCACTGCACCAAACTCCCCACTGAAGTTTTGATGTTTATATTCAATTATATTGTGAAATTTCTATTTCCCACCATGCAAACTATATTTTAAATTTTTTTTTATGTTTTTAGAAAAAAAACAAAAAGCAAAAACAACAAAACAAAATTTAAAATTCAACGGAATAAAAAAGCGTCGTTTTTGAATATGTATATTATAGGTATAGATTATACATATTATATGATACATATGTATATACTTTACATGGGTTTTTTATAAAAATGGAAAATTATTAATGAAAATCAGAAAATTTTGGAAAAATATTAATTTTGTAAGATGGCTATACTGAATATTTATCATTTAAAAAGAAAAAAATGAAAGTTTGTTGGTAAATCATTGAGTAAAATGGTTTTAAATGTCTGTCATTTACAGATTAAATATTATGATATCTAAGAATTTATTTCGTATAAAATATTAGAAATAAAAAAAAAAAAAAAAATAGAATAGAATCGAACTTGCAAACTAAAGACTTCTAAAGTATAAGAACGGCCACTCTACCACTGCACCAAACTCCCCACTGAAGTTTTGCCGTTTATATTTAATTATATTGTGAAATTTCTATTTCCCACCATGCAAACTATATTTTAAAATTTTTTTTTATTTTTAGAAAAAAAACAAAAAGCAAAAATAACAAACCAAAATTTAAAATTCAACGGAATAAAAGAGCGTCGTTTTTGAATATGTATATTATAGGTATATATTATACATATTATATGATAAATATGTATATACTTTACATGGGTTTTTTATAAAAATGCAAAATTATTAATGAAAATCAGAAAGTTTTGGAAAAATATGAATTTTGTAAGTTGGCTATACTGAATATTTATCATTTAAAAAGAAAAAAATGAAAGTTGGTTGGTAAATCATTGAGTAAAATGGTTTTAAATGTCTGTCATTTACAGAATAAATATTATGATATGTAAGAATTTATTTCGTATAAAATATTAGAAATAAAAAAAAAAAAAAAATGGAATAGAATCGAACTTGCAAACTAAAGACTTCTAAAGTATAAGAACGGCCACTCTACCACTGCACCAAACTCTCCACTGAAGTTTTGACGTTTATATTTAATTATATTGTGAAATTTCTATTTCCCACCATGCAAACTATATTTTAAAATTTTATTTTTGTTTTTAGAAAAAAAACAAAAAGCAAAAACAACAAAACAAAATTTAAAATTCAACGGAATAAAAGAGCGTCGTTTTTGAATATGTATATTATAAGTATAGATTATACATATTATATGATACATATGTATATACTTTACATGGGTTTTTTATAAAAATGCAAAATTATTAATGAAAATCAGAAAATTTTGGAAAAATATTAATTTTGTAAGATGGCTATACTGAATATTTATCATTTAAAAAGAAAAAAATGAAAGTTGGTTGGTAAATCATTGAGTAAAATGGTTTTAAATGTCTGTCATTTACAGATTAAATATTATGATATGTAAGAATTTATTTCGTATAAAATATTAGAAATAAAAAAAAAAAAAAAAATGGAATAGAACCGAACTTGCAGACTAAAGACTTCTAAAGTATAAGAACGGCCACTCTACCACTGCACCAAACTCTCCACTGAAGTTTTGACGTTTATATTTAATTATATTGTGAAATTTCTATTTCCCACCATGCAAACTATATTTTAAAATTTTTTTTATGTTTTTAGAAAAAAAACAAAAAGCAAAAACAACAAAACAAAATTTAAAATTCAACGGGATAAAAGAGCGTCGTTTTTGAATATGTATATTATAGGTATAGATTATACATATTATATGATACATATGTATATACTTTACATGGGTTTTTTATAAAAATGGAAAATTATTAACGAAAATCAGAAAATTTTGGAAAAATATTAATTTTGTAAGATGGCTATACTGAATATTTATCATTTAAAAAGAAAAAAATGAAAGTTGGTTGGTAAATCATTGAGTAAAATGGTTTTAAATGTCTGTGATTTACAGAATAAATATTATGATATGTAAGAATTTATTTCGTATAAAATATTAGAAATAAAAAAAAAAAAAAATAGAATAGAATCGAACTTGCAAACTAAAGACTTCTAAAGTATAAGAACGGCCACTCTACCACTGCACCAAACTCCCTACTGCAGTTTTGACGTTTATATTTAATTATATTGTGAAATTTCTATTTCCCACCATGCAAACTATATTTTAAAATTTTTTTTATGTTTTTAGAAAAAAAACAAAAAGCAAAAATAACAAACCAACATTTAAAATTCAACGGAATAAAGAGCGTCGTTTTTGAATATGTATATTATAGGTATAGATTATACATATTATATGATACATATGTATATACTTTACATGGGTTTTTTATAAAAATGGAAAATTATTAATGAAAATCAGAAAATTTTGGAAAAATATTAATTTTGTAAGATGGCTATACTGAATATTTATCATTTAAAAAGAAAAAAATGAAAGTTGGTTGGTAAATCATTGAGTAAAATGGTTTTAAATGTCTGTCATTTACAGATTAAATATTATGATATGTAAGAATTTATTTCGTATAAAATATTAAAAATAAAAAAAAAAATAAAAAATAGAATAGAATCGAACTTGCAAATTTAAGACTTCTAAAATATAAGAACGGCCACTCTACCACTGCACCAAACTCCCTACTGCAGTTTTGACGTTTATATTTAATTATATTGTGAAATTTCTATTTCCCACCATGCAAACTATATTTTAAAATTTTTTTTATGTTTTTAGAAAAAAAACAAAAAGCAAAAATAACAAACCAACATTTAAAATTCAACGGAATAAAGAGCGTCGTTTTTGAATATGTATATTATAGGTATAGATTATACATATTATATGATACATATGTATATACTTTACATGGGTTTTTTATAAAAATGGAAAATTATTAATGAAAATCAGAAAATTTTGGAAAAATATTAATTTTGTAAGATGGCTATACTGAATATTTATCATTTAAAAAGAAAAAAATGAAAGTTGGTTGGTAAATCATTGAGTAAAATGGTTTTAAATGTCTGTCATTTACACATTAAATATTATGATATGTAAGAATTTATTTCGTATAAAATATTAAAAATAAAAAAAAAATAAAAAATAGAATAGAATCGAACTTGCAAATTAAGGACTTCTAAAGTATAAGAGGCGGCCACTCTACCACTGCACAAAACTCCCCACTGAAGTTTTGATGTTTATATTCAATTATATTGTGAAATTTCCATTTCCCACCATGCAAACTATATTTTAAAATTTTTTTTATGTTTTTAGAAAAAAAACAAAAAGCAAAAATAACAAACCAACATTTAAAATTCAACGGAATAAAAGAGCGTCGTTTTTGAATATGTATATTATAGGTATAGATTATACATATTATATGATACATATGTATATACTTTACATGGGTTTTTTATAAAAATGGAAAATTATTAATGAAAATCAGAAAATTTTGGAAAAATATTAATTTTGTAAGATGGCTATACTGAATATTTATCATTTAAAAAGAAAACAATGAAAGTTGGTTGGTAAATCATTGAGTAAAATGGTTTTAAATGTCTGTCATTTACAGATTAAATATTATGATATGTAAGAATTTATTTCGTATAAAATATTAAAAATAAAAAAAAAAATAAAAAATAGAATAGAATCGAACTTGCAAATTTAAGACTTCTAAAATATAAGAAGCGGCCACTCTACCACTGCACCAAACTCCCCACTGAAGTTTTAATGTTTATATTCATTTATATTGTGAAATTTCTATTTCCCACCATGCAAACTATATTTTAGAATTTTTTTTATGTTTTTAGAAAAAAAACAAAAAGCAAAAACAACAAAACAAAATTTAAAATTCAACGGAATAAAAGAGTGTCGTTTTTGAATATGTATATTATAGGTATAGATTATACATATTATATGATACATATGTATATACTTTACATGGGTTTTTTATAAAAATGGAAAATTATTAATGAAAATCAGAAAATTTTGGAAAAATATTAATTTTGTAAGATGGTTATATTGAATATTTATTATTTAAAAAGAAAAAAATGAAAGTTGGTTGGTAAATCATTGAGTCAAATGGTTTTAAATGTCTGTCATTTACACATTAAATAGTATGATATGTAAGAATTTATTTCGTATAAAATATTAAAAATAAAAAAAAAATAAAAAAATAGAATAGAATCGAACTTGCAAATTAAAGACTTCTAAAGTGTAAGAAGCGGCCACTCTACCACTGCACCAAACTCCCCACTGAAGTTTTGACTTTTATATTCAATTATATTGTGAAATTTCTATTTCCCACCATGCAAACTATATTTTAAAATTTTTTTTATGTTTTTAGAAAAAAAACAAAAAGCAAAAACAACAAAACAAAATTTAAAATGCAACGGAATAAAAGAGCGTCGTTTTTGAATATGTATATTATAGGTATAGATTATACATATTATATAATACATATGTATATACTTTACATGGGTTTTTTATGAAAATGGAAAATTATTAATGAAAATCAGAAAATTTTGGAAAAATATTAATTTTGTAAGATGGCTATACTGAATATTTATCATTTAAAAAGAAAAAAATGAAAGTTGGTTGGTAAATCATTGAGTAAAATGGTTTTAAATGTCTGTCATTTACACATTAAATATTATGATATGTAAGAATTTATTTCGTATAAAATATTAAAAATAAAAAAAAAAATAAAGAATAGAATAGAATCGAACTTGCAAATTAAAGACTTCTAAAATATAAGAAGCGTCCACTCTACCACTGCACCAAACTCCCCACTGAAATTTTAATGTTTAAGTTCAATTATATTGTGAAATTTCTATTTCCCACCATGCAAACTATATTTTAAAATTTTTTTTATGTTTTTGGAAAAAAAACAAAAAGCAAAAACAACAAAACAAAATTTAAAATTCAACGGAATAAAAGAGCGTCGTTTTTGAATATGTATATTATAGGTATAGATTATACATATTATATGATACATATGTATATACTTTACATGGGTTTTTTATGAAAATGGAAAATTATTAATGAAAATCAGAAAATTTTGGAAAAATATTAATTTTGTAAGATGGCTATATGGTTTTAAATGTCTGTCATTTACAGATTAAATATTATGATATGTAAGAATTTATTTCGTATAAAATATTAAAAATAAAAAAAAAAAAAAATAGAATAACATCGAACTTGCAAATCAAAGACTTCTAAAGTATAAGAAGCGGCCACTCTACCACTGCACCAAACTCCCCACTGAAGTTTTAATGTTTATATTCAATTATATTGTGAAATTTCTATTTCCCACCATGCAAACTATATTTTAAAATTTTTTTTATGTTTTTAGAAAAAAAACAAAAAGCAAAAATAACAAACCAAAATTTAAAATTCAACGGAATAAAAGAGCGTCGTTTTTGAATATGTATATTATAGGTATAGATTATACATATTATATGATACATATGTATATACTTTACATGGGTTTTTTATAAAAATGGAAAATTATTAATGAAAATCAGAAAATTTTGGAAAAATATTAATTTTGTAAGATGGCTATACTGAATATTTATCATTTAAAAAGAAAAAAATGAAAGTTGGTTGGTAAATCATTGAGTAAAATGGTTTTAAATGTCTGTCATTTACAGATTAAATATTATGATATGTAAGAAATTATTTAAAAAAAAAAAAAAAAATAGAATAGAATCGAACTTGCAAATTAAAGACTTCTAAAGTATAAGAAGCGGACTATATCTTAAAATTTTTCTTATGTTTTTAGAAAAAAAACAAAAAGCAAAAACAACAAAACAAAATTTAAAATTCAACGGAATAAAAGAGCGTCGTTTTTGAATATGTATATTATAGGTATAGATTATACATATTATATGATACATATGTATATACTTTACATGGGTTTTTTATAAAAATGGAAAATTATTAATGAAAATCAGAAAATTTTGGAAAAATATTAATTTTATAAGATTGCTATACTGAATATTTATCATTTAAAAAGAAAAAAATGAAAGTTGGTTGGTAAATCATTGAGTAAAATGGTTTTAAATGTCTGTCATTTACAGATTAAATATTATGTTATGTAAGAATTTATTTCGTATAAAATATTAGAAATACAAAAAAAAAAAAAAATAGAATAGAATCGAACTTGCAAACTAAAGACTTCTAAAGTATAAGAAGCCGCCACTCTACCACTGCACCAAACTCCCCACTGAAGTTTTGACATTTATATTTAATTATATTGTGAAATTTCTATTTCCCACCATGCAAACTATATTTTAAATTTTTTTAATGTTTTTAGAAAAAAAACAAAAAGCAAAAACAACAAAACAAAATTTAAAATTCAACGGAATAAAAGAGCGTCGTTTTTGAATATGTATATTATAGGTATAGATTATACATATTATATGATACATATGTATATACTTTACATGGGTTTTTTATAAAAATGCAAAATTATTAATGAAAATCAGAAAATTTTGGAAAAATATTAATTTTGTAAGATGGCTATACTGAATATTTATCATTTAAAAAGAAAAAAATGAAAGTTGGTTGGTAAATCATTGAGTAAAATGGTTTTAAATGTCTGTCATTTACAGATTAAATATTATGATATGTAAGAATTTATTTCGTATAAAATATTGGAAATAAAAAAAAAAAAAAAATAGAATAGAATCGAACTTGCAAACTAAAGACTTCTAAATTATAAGAAGCGGCCACTCTACCACTGCACCAAACTCCCCACTGAAGTTTTGAGGTTTATATTCAATTATATTGTGAAATTTCTATTTCCCACCATGCAAACTATATTTTAAAATTTTATTTTTGTTTTTAGAAAAAAAACAAAAAGCAAAAACAACAAAACAAAATTTAAAATTCAACGGAATAAAAGAGCGTCGTTTTTGAATATGTATATTATAGGTATAGATTATACATATTATATGATACATATGTATATACTTTTCATGGGTTTTTTATAAAAATGGAAAATTATTAATGAAAATCAGAAAATTTTGGAAAAATATTAATTTTATAAGATTGCTATACTGAATATTTATCATTTAAAAAGAAAAAAATGAAAGTTGGTTGGTAAATCATTGAGTAAAATGGTTTTAAATGTCTGTCATTTACAGATTAAATATTATGTTATGTAAGAATTTATTTCGTATAAAATATTAGAAATACAAAAAAAAAAAAAAATAGAATAGAATCGAACTTGCAAACTAAAGACTTCTAAAGTATAAGAAGCCGCCACTCTACCACTGCACCAAACTCCCCACTGAAGTTTTGACATTTATATTTAATTATATTGTGAAATTTCTATTTCCCACCATGCAAACTATATTTTAAATTTTTTTTATGTTTTTAGAAAAAAAACAAAAAGCAAAAACAACAAAACAAAATTTAAAATTCAACGGAATAAAAGAGCGTCGTTTTTGAATATGTATATTATAGGTATAGATTATACATATTATATGATACATATGTATATACTTTACATGGGTTTTTTATAAAAATGCAAAATTATTAATGAAAATCAGAAAATTTTGGAAAAATATTAATTTTGTAAGATGGCTATACTGAATATTTATCATTTAAAAAGAAAAAAATGAAAGTTGGTTGGTAAATCATTGAGTAAAATGGTTTTAAATGTCTGTCATTTACAGATTAAATATTATGTTATGTAAGAATTTATTTCGTATAAAATATTAGAAATACAAAAAAAAAAAAAAATAGAATAGAATCGAACTTGCAAACTAAAGACTTCTAAAGTATAAGAAGCCGCCACTCTACCACTGCACCAAACTCCCCACTGAAGTTTTGACATTTATATTTAATTATATTGTGAAATTTCTATTTCCCACCATGCAAACTATATTTTAAATTTTTTTTATGTTTTTAGAAAAAAAACAAAAAGCAAAAACAACAAAACAAAATTTAAAATTCAACGGAATAAAAGAGCGTCGTTTTTGAATATGTATATTATAGGTATAGATTATACATATTATATGATACATATGTATATACTTTACATGGGTTTTTTATAAAAATGGAAAATTATTAATGAAAATCAGAAAATTTTGGAAAAATATTAATTTTGTAAGATGGCTATACCGAATATTTATCATTTAAAAAGAAAAAAATGAAAGTTGGTTGGTAAATCATTGAGTAAAATGGTTTTAAATGTCTGTCATTTACAGATTAAATATTATGATATACAAAATATATACATATTTTATTCAAGAAATGTTGATGAATAGATGTTAAAAAAAAAAAAAGTTGCATATGAACTGGATTCGAACAACATGACCCCCACTTTTGAAACCTGTACACTTTCTTCTGCACCATACAACACTTACAAATTTTGCTAACAGATTACGAAGATAATAAAAAGCATGGCAGAATGACAAATAAATAAATAAACCGACAGCGACGAGTTAATATAAAAGCATATAATGAAAAGAAAAGAAATTGATTTTATTTATTTTTTTCTACACGTGATATTTATATTTATATATTTATTTATTACTTCGTTACAAAATGAATTCAGAATAATAACTTTTGACCAACAAATTGTAATTTATTGTTAACATTTTTACAAAGAATATCGTTATTTAACATATAATCTTGAAATGGTTTATCTTGTAAAATTTGAATGATTGCATGAAGTCTGTCATATTTTGTTTGAGCTTCTTTCAGTTTTCTTAAAAAATTATTATTACTTTCGTTGCTCATACACTTGGCTATAGGGTTACGACTCAGGGCATCAACGTGATTAATCTTGCTTCCTGATATATGTTCAACGGTGAAATCGTATTCTTCCAAGAGAAGAGCCCAACTTGCAACCCTTATAGCTAGATCTTTCTTCTTAAGTGTATATTCAAATGCTTTATTGTCGGTTACTAATTTCAAATGTTGGCCGTGTAAATAAACTCTAAATCGTTTTATTGCTTCTAACTCATAGCTACAATATTTTTGCTATGGGTCTGTTGTTTTCTTATTCATATAAAAAACCGGATGCAATTCATTATCATCGATTCTACGTTGAAGTAATATTGCACCATGTCCTTCTTTCGAAGCATCAGTATGGAGTTCTGTTTCGATACCGAATTCAAAAATGTTCAACACCGACTTCTTCACCAATATTTGTTTAATAATTTTAATTGCATTCAACTGTTTTTCTTCTAATTTGAAATTCTTTCGTTTTTTAATAAATCGGTTAAAGGTTTAGCACAAATTACAAACAAACTTCTATTCAATTCAATTCAATTCAAAAATTTCTTTATTCTTCAATAATTAAATATAAATGACGAAAACATATAAACACTAGTAACACAATATTAATTAAAAATGTATATAATAATCATATAAATCAAATAAATCATATAGATTAAAAATTAGTAAATGAATTTTATAGTTTTAGAAACTAGAGACAAATACATTAAATGACAATAAACTATGAGTTAAATCATATGGGGTGAATGATTTAATTTAATTAAATACTTAAATGTTGAGATAATAAAAAAGAAGAAAATGAGAAGTAATAAGAACTGGAAATATCATGAGTGTAAAAAATTTTTACGTAGAAAAAGATTGAGTTCCAGTAGAAATATTATTTATAGTTTTTATATTCATAAACTTTTCGCAATTAAAAGAATAAAAAACAGCATTCCTCGTGAGTAGAGCCAGATAAATTAAACAACATGACTTTTGTTTTATTACTAACTACTAGGTTGTGCTTACCAAACCAATAACGCAAAAGTTCAATATTATGATTAATTATTTTGTTAAAAGAATTTAAATCGGAATTAAAATTTATCTTGAATCATAGGTCTCTTACAAAAAACTCTTGTTAAACTAAAAAACAAAACTGTGAATTCTTCAAACATGAGAATAAGAATTCAATTACATATAAAGCAATTCTTTCTGGATTAGAAAAACTACCTATACTATCAGTACAATTAATTGAAAAAACAACAAAATGCAAAACAAATTCTTACAACTTTTACAACTTCGCAAGAAAAATTATTGTTATATAAATCTCAAAAAAAATTATTGCTAAGGTCAGATGGTAACGTAAAATTAAACATAGTGATAAACTGACTTAGTGTTACAACTGCCAACTATGTGGTCATGGCTCCTAATTCTTTAACATAGCTACATCATTTGCAATTGTTCAGGAAAGCACAAATCATCGGAATGTCCCAACAAATACAAACCCAAATACGCTAATTGTCTAGGTGATCACCATTATATTGATCCATGCATGTCCATGTAGAGCCTCATATGCTATCTAAATAGCCTAAACTAAGAATCATATCATAACTATGATGTTAACTATCCCCATTTAAAGAGGAGAAAAAATAATTTATCAGTAAATTAAAATTCTTCTCTCTCTCAAATCTAATTATCTCACCCGAACAGCAACAATAACAAAATTTCATACTCAAACGCAGCAACACAGAGCATCAATAAAAACAACAATAACATTTTTTTTGTAAGTAAAGATCAAAACAAGTATGTATCAACTAACAGTGCAAATTTGTTTTCTGTGAAGAAATGATTTCACTAACAAATTTATTAAGTAATTTAAGTATGTGCTCAAATAAACAAGAACAATTTCGTGTAATAACTAATCTTGCTTTTAAATCCTTATACAATTTAAATTGATAATACTAAAAATGAAATTAATATATTAACATCGAATGCACGAATGCATTAATATATTAACATCGAATACATAAGGTTATTATTTAAAAAAAAAACACAAAATCATTTAATTTTTAGAACTTAATATGTATTCAAACTGTAATGATTAAAATAAGTACATATATCATATAAGTTGAAAAACATAGACATATCTGACCATAAAATGACTATAGCTGGTATTAAATTAGTTAAACCAAAGAACAAACTGATGGAAAGAATAGCCAAAGAGAAAACATATTATAATAGTATGAAGGAGATATTTAAATCTATAATAGAAGAACAGGTTATAGATAACGTACAACAATTAATAAATAATGTACAGACAGCAATGGAGCTCAGAACAATAAGATATACTGTAAGAACTAGATGTAATAATTGAATTAACCCCGCCATAATACACAATACGAAAATGAGAAGAAAATTATATGATGCTTATCAAAAAGTTAAAAATAATAAAGATAAAAAATATAAATACCTCACTGCAAAGAAAAATACTATACAATTAATAAAAAATGCAAAAAGAGCTCATTTGGAAACGAAAATTGGGAGAAACTGGGAACAATTCTAAAAAACTGTGGAGACTAATTAATAATACAATTAAGAATAGTAATAACAATAAAAATGAAGGAATAAAATGTCTACAAATGGAAAATGGTGAAATTGCGGAAATAGATAAAGACATAGCTGAAACATTTAACAAATTTTTTAATCAAATAGGTGAAAGTATAATAAGCAAAAAAAGTTATCCTTAACTAGTGCTATACCGATAAGAAATGTTACCAATAATAGATCCATTTTCTTAGAACCTACTAATGAAATGGAATTTTACATAATAATAATAGGTTTATATTATATTATAATAATAGGTTTGAATGAGAATGCAGCTTCAAGAATTGATAAAATTACGGTTAAGGTTTTACCAGGACTTGATGGGGGAAATATGTTTCGGCCATTTTTGTAGATTTATCAAAGGCATGCGATGTAGTAAACCATACAAAACTAATAAATTTAATGGAGGACATGGCAATAAGGCCAACAAATTGATCCAAAATTATTTAACAAATAGAACGCAGTACACTCGAATTAACGGCACACTGAGTGGCAAAATGTCTATAAAAATTGGTGTACCTCAGGGATCATTGTTAAGTCCACTGTTGTATATCTTATACATAACAAATATTACAAATAACATCCTTTCAAAATATAATATTTATGCTAATGATACTAATTTTGTGGCTAAAGCAAATATACTTAGGGAATTGGAAATAATATTGAATGAAGATATGTAAACGTACAGTAATTGGCTTAAGTATCAAATAAACTGGTCTATAATGGATACATTTTATCCAAGATAAGATACAAAATTACGAGTTGGAGCTAGTGTTCTAGTTTTCATGTAAATCAAATAAGCACAATAATCAATAAGGCTTTAAAAACGTTATTGAAAATGGATATGAGATGCAGCACAAAAAAGGCATATAAAGATACAAAAAAACTGGATATTAAACAGCTTATTAATTTTGAAAAATGTAAATTTATACATAAATTATGAAACAAAAAATTGATATCAAATTGCAAACCTTGATAGTTTCAGAGATCATAACGAGAAATTAACTAAAATTAAATATACCGAAGCGAGAACTACAGCAAAGCAAAAAAGTCTCAAGAACAGTGCAATAAAGTTATACAACAAACTTCCGGAGTACATTCAAAATTGCAAGGATGTGGAAAAATTTAAAAGACTACTGAAGATACATATTCTAAATTTTAAAATAAATAAAATAAACAAAAAATATTAATAATATATAACGAAAAAAAAAAAATAATTTAAAGAATTATAGTACATATTTTTATTTTAATTTTCTAAACCTACTTTAATTTATTTAAGTAAAATGAAGGTTAAAAAAAAAAAGAGAAATTTGTATATATTTTTAATTTCTTATACATAATTTTATATTTATATTGTAAAATTAAGTGAAATTAATAAATTATTATTAAAAAAAAAAAAAAATTTATTTTTACTCAACTTATTTTGTTGAAGGAAATCTTAAGACTCAACCTTCTTTTCTTTTCACAAAAATATTTAAAATAATATCTTAAAACTAATTAAATTAAAGGAAATCTTTCACCACAAATTTGAGTTCGAATTACAAGTACTTATAATATATTATATTGTAAATTTGTGTACATATTACATTCATATTAAACAATATCATATTACATATATTTTAATATTTATTGAATTCTTATTTTCTAAAACCAAAAAATTAAATTTAAATATCTTGACATTAATTATAATTTTTTAATCGAAATTATCTTTCGAAAGAAAATTCAGTATCGAGTTACAAAAATGAACTTACTTATTACTATTTCTTAATTTTTTAACAAATCATTGTACTGAATTTTGTGTGGCACAATTTTAACTTATGTATGTTTTTTTATCAAATTACTATATTATTTTATTTAAATAAAAAAGGTTCAAATGCAAATTGAACTCATTATGCTGATTGTATACAAAAATGTATTTAATTGCATTCTTGTATAAGAATGTAAAAATGAAAAATAAAAACAAGAAAAATAAAAGGAATAAAATTAGGTCATAAATAAATTTGTTTTATTTAAAGAATATTGGGTTGTTCTTATTGTTTTCGATTTTGTATTTAAAAAGTGTCTGTTGAAGATCAATTATACAATTCTGGATTACAGTTACCAGCTTTAGCGTACCTCGCCCTATCCGTAATAAAAGTTTAGATTTTTTTGATTTTATGATTAACAATAATATTCTTATTAGTCTGTTAAATGAAATCTGGTAAGATTCTAATACTAAATTCAATCACACAATATATTAGAATGATCGTAATAATAATAAAGGCGGCGGAGTTACCATAGCAATAGATAAAAAAATAGAGCATAATTTAGTCCCCAGAAATACACACACAATTGAAAACATTGGTATCGAAGTTATTATCAATAATAGGTTAGGTTAGATTAAAATGGCAGCCGCAAAGGCACATTTAGACCGTATTTGGTCCATTGTGATACCATATATAAACTTTTCTTTCCCACTAGTTAAAACCAATTTGAGCCAATTTGTTAAAACAATATTCTTAACATTTTTGTCTGCTAGATTGCTAAGGTTGTGGAAGAGCTATTGACCCAAAAAAGTGTTTCTTCTAGCCAACAAGGCTGTGCATGTGCAAAGGAGATGAAGAGTCGTTTCCTCAATTTTTTCATCTTTGCAGGTTCTACAATAGTCGTTTGCGGATAAGCCTAATCTTTTGGCATGCTTCCCTATTAGACAGTCACCGGTGATTATACCCATTGTCATTCCAATATCTGCCCTTTTAAGAGAAAGCATCATTCATTGGATCGTCTTAAATCGTTTTGGGCCGTATCGGTCTTGTGATATTACACGAGGTCAATACCATTTGTTATTTGCAATATCCGTTATTTCCTTTCGAAGTAATGCTTTGCTTGTGGATAGAGGTACCCATAGTCTTGCCTTGTCCGGCAGGACTTGCAAGATTGTACCAATTCTTGCAAGTTCGTCAGCATTTTCATTTTCCGGAATGCCTTGATGACCTCCTACCCAGCATAGCTGAATGCCAACCTACCTGGCCATCTCATTAAGAAGTTTGCGGCAGTTTATTACAATCTTCGAGGCTGTATATCTTGATTCCAGAGATCTTAACGCCGTCTGACTATCTGGCATTATACGTACTTGATTTACAGTTAAAACGCTCTTATTCTTCTGCGTCAAGGCTTTTTGGATTGCTATAATTTCCGCTTGGAAAACGCTACAATGGTCTGGTAATCAGAAATTTTGGCTGATATGAAGATTTTCTGAAGAAATACTCGTCACGTAAGATTTTTCACAAAAGTAAGTGACGTCCCCCCTTGGTGGTGCACCAAAACAGGAATGGACTTGAATTGGTTTATGATATCCGAGTGACCTCCCCCTGAATGCGATTAAGCATGATATCCAATGCCGCAGAAGTGGTTGCTATTAAAGAGCCACTAATATATAGCGAGGCAGTTCTTTGAACCCTAGCAATAGCTTTATGGTAAACCTTTTTGTCGTTTACCTTCCACTATACTAGAACTCAGTACATAGGAATGGGTCCTATTACGAATGCATATAGCCAGTAAGTCAGTAAGCCAGTAATGGCTGTAGACCCCATTTCCTACTAATGGCTTGTTTGCACGAGTAGAGTGGTATAGAAGCCTTTTTTACTCTTTCTGAAATGTTAGCCTTCTAATTAAACATCCTGGCTAGAGTTCGACCCAGAAATTTCGCATATCGCTAAAGGTAAGACCGGACCATTTAACGAGGGCGGTTTTATTTTCGGAAATTTATATTTACTGTAGACTGGTTCAGTTTTCTATCGATTTACTGAGAATCCACAGTCTTCAGCCCATATTGTGACTTTGTTTAACACAAGTTGTAAAACATCCCTGAGACTATCTGGGAACTTGCGACTAATAACGAGAGCAACATCGTCAGCATAAGGGATTGTTGTGCAGCCCACCTCTTCCAGGATTTTAAGCAGTTTATTTACTACCATATTCAAAAGAAGGGGAGGGGAGAAGGGCACCTTTTCCGGCGGGGTCTATCTCTTCACAAACCTATTCGCAAAAGCTTTGCCTATGTTAGCACT
Organism: Poecilobothrus nobilitatus; assembly: GCA_947095535.1. NCBI lineage: Eukaryota > Metazoa > Arthropoda > Insecta > Diptera > Dolichopodidae > Poecilobothrus > Poecilobothrus nobilitatus. The sequence continues at coordinate 125,028,957 of OX352774.1, read as the reverse complement.
AATGGCCCTGCTAATCTTTATATTAGCTATCAGTGCTCTTAATTTCGTTTCTATTCTTAAGCTTATGAGTGCGTTTGCAATTGCTGCCTGATTGACGTTATTAAACGCTCCTTCAATGTCTATAAATACTGCAATACGCTTTGTACAAGCTTTACTGAGTATACGCTTTGCAGTTTAAAGATCTTTCAACTGAGCTAGTCAAGGTGTGAAGTGCGGTATCTACTGACTTCACTTTACAGTAAGCATGTTGAGAGGCTGACAACAGATATTAATTCAAGTTGCAGCGGATACGGATGTCGATCAATCTTTCCAAGGTAAATTAAATCAGATCAACCAATTCTGGGTAAATTAAAGTCACCCATCATTGTCACGCATCGCTCAACTTACTATAAAGTGCCGGTTTATCAGAAAGTGGTAGATTAGGAGGTACGTGGTAATTAATTGCATATAACTTCTTACCACCACAAGAAATTTACAAGCAAATAAACTCGAGTCCCTAAATGTTGGGGACAGGAAATTCACAAGTTTCAAATTTAGAATGAAGAGAAATTAAAATTTCTCTTCCACGTCTTTCCAAGCAGGCACCGTAACGATCCTTACGGTCAGATAAAAAGCTCATTATTACTAAAACAACCATTTAACCATGTTTCAGTTAGTTGCAATGACATCATGACGAAACGAGTGCAAGTTTAAAAAAACGGTATTAGTTTTAGTCCGGAGACCTCTTGCGTTTTGGTAAAATATCGAGAAGCTCTCAAGTTTTTTGAAACAGATAATGTCTCAGCATCACGAAGATTACGGCTAGGTGTGAATTCCTTTACAAAAAAAATGTTCAGGTCATTCCGCCGGGGAAAATAATCTCGGGAAATTTTTTTCAGGAACTACTAACTTGAAAGACGAGTATCTCTTAGAAGCAATTTTTTGCAACTAATTTTATTCTCCTTTACGTCAATGTGACAATTTTGATTAAAATGGGCCAATACATCTTCAGCCGACGTTTGTGGAACTAGTTCCGCTAAGAATAATGCTTTGGGTTTCGGCACAGCCATCAAGGGTCTAAGAGTAGAACTACTAAAACTACAATCAAAAAACGGTTTAACCGTAGCTAAACCACCATGAAGGGCGCCAACAGCCGAACTAGGGTCACAGAAGCGATTTACACGCAAATTCATTGGCGGATATTCGGATCAAGGTCGAACACTTGTAACTGGCTCAGTTCCAGAAGAGACGTTGTTCCTATGCTTATTACATCTTATATTGTCTTTTAGCGAAGGAGAACCAGCAGAAAGGCCAGGTAAGAAGTTAACAGAAGTATCGACATTTTCGATTTCCTCAGCTAAAGAAATAGGAGGATCAGAAATTGTATTAATTGAGGGCAAGTCAACAATTTCAGATACACAACCAATCCTTGGGAGTTCTAATAACAGTTCTTAATTAAAAAATTGAAGCGACCTAAGTTCACCCAAAACATAATCCATTTGCTGAGTACTTCTACTATCAAGGGTTGGATAAGGCAAAAACTATTGACATTAGGGAATAAACAAAACGAGATAGACTCTTAAAACTATAAGAATAATTATAAATATTAGAGGAAGAGTGTGAATCTACAGAAATTAGATGATCCAGTATAGATACTATAAATATCACCGATCAATTTATCTAGCTTATTAACATTTGATCTAACTTCCTCAATAAGCTTGAAGAACAATTAAAGGTTAATAAACTCACATAAAAGTTGATCATAACAGGTTTCAAGTGCCATAATGCGAGCGGCTTGGCTCTCGACTCTAGCGGTAATGCCCTTAACTGAGGTCGCCCATATTTTGAGACATAATGTTGTGGTTAGTGCTACCGTTTCTGAGATATTGCAATTAAAAGTGGGAATTTTTGAAATAAAAAAAAAAAAAAGATTTCAAAAAAAATCACTATATATCTGAAATTTTTATTCTATTCATCATTATTATTCTATTAGAAAGATCTATTCACTGAATTGCTCGAATAAGGTTAAATAAAAATCTGCGAAATTTGAGGTTCGTGTTTCTTTTTTATTCCAGCAATTTACTTTTATATTATAACAGTCCAAAATGCTTGCACTAGCAACTCACTTTTATATTATAACAGTCCAAAAGCTGAAGTTTTGCAATCAATTTTATTTTCTACTTTATAAGGGGCGAATTCGGTTTTGATAAAAGCATATATAATTTAAAAATTATTTTTTTTACTTATTATTTTATTTTATACTTTTTAGTTTTAAATGAAACACATAATTTAAATTTAAAAAATATGGGATATTTTTACATACATTAATTATTGTTTCTCAAGAGTAAACATTTTTTATTCCAGTAATTCACAAATAATGAAAGTACCTCGAAGGGTTAAATATGTACCAAAATACTGTGATTATAAATATTACAATCCAATTTTAGTTGAAGCAACATTTCTAACACGTATGAAAATGATATACATAAATGTATTTTACTGTATATTTCTATAGTATAGTATAAGTCGTATATCGTATATCCAAACAAACATCTAACCTTGAACACCTACCTACATACCTAATCGCTTAATGAGATCATGCAGTAAAAATTGTTGACAAATATCTTGATTTAAATTATAAACAAATGGAGCGGAACAAAATAATTTAGGAAATTAGTTTAAGATAATATTATTTACATACGTACGTACATATTTACATACGTAGTTTTAATTTTTTGTGTTGACAAAATTTTGTTTGTAAATCATAATTCGTAATGTGCAAAAGCATAATTTTGTAATGATCTTTACTTTTTATATTCTTTACTATGTACATACATGTACGTGCGCCCCATTCTTACCTACGGATCATTAGTCTGGTGGCCAGCGCTGGAGAAGGAGTATATCCGAACCAAACTTGGTAAGGTACAGAGAGGTGCATGTATAAGCATTACGGGCGCGTTGAGATCAACACCAAGTAATGCACTAGATGCACTTCTTTATCTCCTCCCCGTTGACCTCCATATAAAATTTCTAGCCTGTTGTAGTGCGGTCAGACTCAGAGAAAATGGGCACTGGCGCACAAAACCTTATGGACATAGCAGTATTCTAAGCTCGACAGCTTGGGATCTGCCAGATTCCACAGACTACACTATTCCAAGTTTGGAAGTTGTCAAGAATTTCAAAGTAAAGATTCCATCAAGAAGAGAATGGAGACAAGGAAACCCTTTGGGTGAAGTAGACATCACACTCTTCACTGATGGGTATAAAATGGACTGCGGTGTCGGTGCTGGTGTCTATTCAGAAAAACTCAAAATAGAATATGCTTTCAGACTTCCCAATAAATCCAGTGTATTTCAAGCTTAAATGCTAGGAATCTGGAAAGCATGCCAAATACTTAGGAGCAATACTTCTCTGGGGGGAAGCATTGCCATTGTCACTGACAGCCAAGCAGCAATCGCGGCTCTTAACTCTGCGATGATAACATCCAAGCTTGTCAGAAAATGCTCTGACGAGCTTAAGAATATAAGCTATCAATACAATGTTACACTACTGTGGGTTCCGGGACATAGGAACATCACAGGAAATGAACATGCTGATGAATTAGCAAGGAGGGGTTCCAATCTGAATGCTTCACTGGAAGAACAGGTGTATTCACCACTAAACAGCGTTAAAAGAGATATCTTTCTACACTTTTTATCCCTAGCGAAAAGAAGGTGGAAAGAATTAACCTCATGCCGTACGACCAAGAAAATATGGCCGACGTACGACAACAAAAGAACGGACAACCTATTGAAACTATCTCGGCGGGACATAGCCAGAGCAATTGGTGTTTTCACGGGACACTGGCCAATTGGCGAACATGCGGCCAGATTAGGTATTCCATTCAACACATCATGCCGTAGTTGTGGTGAACAGAATCAGAAAGAAACCATTATACACTTCACGTGTAAATGCCCGGCGCTGGCCAGGGCCACAAGAGCGGCTCTGGGTAGCCATGAATTTAACGATCTCAGCGATCTAGCGGCTAAGCAACCTGCAGATATGGTAAGGTTCCTGAATGCCGCCAAATGGATCTGAAACTAAATCCGTTATAGCCTAAATTTAAGCCTTGTGGCCACGGAGGCGGTAGCAAAACGGTGCTAACGCGCTAATTGTGGTCTTGTCATGGTTGACAGCACCAGCCACGTAAACCAACCAACCAACCATGTACATACAAAAATATATTATGTATGTATGTAGTTTAAAATTCGCAATTGGAATTATTTTGAATGAAATTTTATATGTATATCTATATACACAATAGACATAATAAGTGTTCCTAAATAAAACACATAAAACATTAATTTTTAACGCCATGCATATTCAATATGCAATAAAGAATGTTGACAACAAATATTCTGATTTAAATTCTAAACAAATGTTTTAAAACAAAATAATTTAGCAACATAAAAATATTGTACCTATATATTTTGTGTTTTGCTAAATCCTAATACAAAACACATGTGCACATCAAGATTGATTGAACTAAATTATTATAGGAGGAAAATCAAATAATATGTGTATATTATACATAAAATTTTATTAAAAAAATGTTGATGAATAGAGTTAACAAAAAAAAAAATCTACGTACACGAATTGGATTCGAACCAAATTACTCTTACTTTCAAGACCTGTACGCTCTCCTCTGCACTATATAACACTTAAATATTTCCTGAACATATTACGAACATAAAATCTTAATTTTTAACCATGCATATTAAATATGCATTAAAGAATGTTGACAGCAAATATTTTGATTTAAATACTAAACAAATGTTGTAAACAAAATAATTTAGCAAATTTAGCACATGAAAAAAATATACTATTATAGGAGAAAAGATCAAAAATATATTGCGTGTATGCATGAATTTAGAGATAATTGTATTGTATGCATGAATTTAGAGATAAAAATTTAAGTTTTAAATTCATATATACAAAATATATACATATTTTATTCAAAAAATGTTGATGAATAGATAGTTAAAAAAAAAAAGTTGCATGTGAACTGGATTCGAACAACATGACCCGCACTTTTGAAACCTGTACACTTTCCTCTGCACCATACAACACTTACAAATGTTGCTAACAGATTACGAAGATAATAAAAAGCATGACAGAATGACAAATAAATAAATAAATAAACCGACAGCGACGAGTTAATATAAAAGCATATAATTAATATACAATTAATAAAATTTACAACTAATTTTAATTACATTTTTTGATTTAACTTACGTTTTACTTATTTACCTTTGCTTTCTAAAATTTTTTACATGATCTTTAAGTTTTCTATTGAATATTTGCAATTTCTGACAATTTCTAATTTCTATTGGTATTTTTAATAGCACTGCATCTTAAACTTTTTATACCCGTACGATAGGATCGGGTATAATAAAATTACTCCTCCGTTTGTAACACCTCGAAATAAGCGAGCTAGATATACCTTCAAAGGTATGGATCGGATCAGAAAAAAATTCTAAGACTTTTGAGCCATTTCCGTCCGTCCGTCCGTCAGCACGCTAACTCAAAAACTAAGAAAGTTAGAATCTTGAAATTTACACAAAATATTCTGGGAATAATTTGTAGGTTCCCTATTTTCTTTTGGTTGAGTTTGGACCAAACCTTAAGGTAGCTCTCGAACACCTAACTTTTAGATCCCCACATTGTTTTTGAAATAGAGCTATGAAATTTTAACTGCTGATAGATCTCACAAAAATATTAATTTTATTTTTTATAATTTTTTTTTGTAGCCCCACCCGTTACGGAGCTACAGCTCCCCAAAGGTTCAAAAAAGCTCTATATTCAAATTGTTATAACACAAGTTGTATAAGGTATATCTTCATTTTGAAAACTCCAAACGATTACTACTTTTATTAGCTTTAAAAGTATATATACAATAAATATATATTTGTGGCATACGGTGTCTTAATTTACCGTTATGCGAAACTCAAATTTTGCAAAATCCTTTAACCCTTCTATCTTCTAAACGGTTTAAGTTGGAAATTTGAAGTTTTGACAGAAGTTAGATCTTTGAAAATAAGTATGAGTCATTTCAGAAATTTTTTTTGTATCACTCCCCGTTTAGGAGCTGTAAGGGGTCAAAAACTGAAAATTTCCTATTTTTAAACTCCTGTAACTTGAACACCTGTTAAATTTTTTTTGAAGTAATACACAAAAATTAAAGCTTCAACATTATACTCTTATTTCTGTTAACAACTTTTTTTAAAAATATAGGGTTACTTTATAATTGACGACAGTATTACTAGATTTTTTCAAATTTTCTAACAAATTTCTTCAACAAATTTTTTGCATTTGTTTTACTCGATAATTTTAAATTGTAGCGTAGTACAAAAAAATTTAAATAAATAAATAACATAACGGTTGCTTGGAGAATTTTTATTTATATGATATTGATATATATACATACTTATATAATATCATGTTTATTTACATATCGTATATGTCACTGATGAATGAATGATAAGAGTATAGATGTATATTATATAACGCCGTATTTACATACATATACATATTCTTTCTTGACGTTTTTTATATGATTGTTCCATTTCAAATTATCATCAATATTGTTATTCCAAGATATTTTACGTTATCTCTACTCTTTTAATTGTTGTATCTCTTATCTTAAGAGTAATATTTTCATATACTTTTCTTTTAGATTTAAATAATAAATAATTGGTTTTTTAGCGTTTATGCAGAGTTCATTACAATCAAGCCAATTGCATATTGTATTAAGATCCTGATTTATTATCTTTTCTAGTTCTTTTACCGAGTTAGCTTTTGCTATGATATTAGTATCATCTGCCTATACATTATAGTTTGAAATAATATTACTTTTCGGTATATTCATAATAAATATGAGATATAACAAAGGTCATAGGAGAGAACTTTGTGGTGTACTAGTTTTTATAGTAAGTTCACCACTTAAAACTTCGTTCACTTTAACACACTGAGTTCGCTTTGTTAAGTAACTTTTTAATAAAAGATTACAATTACCTCTTATACCCAGTTTATCTAGGAAATTAACTAGTCTACTATGATTTACTGCATCGAAGGCTTTTGTAAGATCGATAAATACTGCACCCACAAAATACGCTTCATCAAGTGCATCATAAATTTGTTCCAAAGTAGCTGTAATTGCGGATTCTGTACCACTATTTTTTAGGAAATCATATAGATTTGGATCAAAACCAACTGTTTTTGAAATAAACTTTTTTATCTTTATATTAATTGCTTTTTCAAAAATTTTGGAAATTGAATTCAATATGGAAATTGGTCTATAATTTTCACATTAATTTTTTGAACCATTTTTATGAATCGGAACTCTATATGCTATTTTTAATCTGGGAATGTTCCTTCCATAAAGCATTTATTGATCAATTTTGCTCTAGGTTGTTAATTAATGTAAATCCTTAACTGTTATTTTATCTAGTCCTGGAGATCATTTTTTTTTCCAATGTGTATTTCAAAACAGAAGCATTTTATAAAGTGGAGGCTGGCGCATCCAAACTGCTGCTAAACCAATTATTGAAACCATGATTTTGAAACCAACTCTAAAATCCCTCAGAATTATTTTTTCCCCATATATATTTTAAAACAAAGTAACTGCAAGAAAGAACTTTCAGAATTAGTATAAGTTTCCTCAGAAAATTTTTTTGGGCACCCTCTGTTTATTAGCTATTAGAGCTCAATAATACAAAATTTGTTCTTTTTAAACACCTGTAACACCTTAAACTTTTCTTCAAGACAAAAAAGTTAAAGACCCAATAATATATTTTTACGTGTGTTAATGGTTTCTTTTAATTGTATAGGGTTCCAGAGTTACACCCCTCAAAATTTCAAAAAAATCCTATTTTCACATTTTTTCTTATATGAAATTTTCAAATTTTGGTGGAAGTCAAAATTCTAAACAGTTTCTATTATCTTTTGGAAATGTGTGCTTTTAAAACCCGTTGGTTTACATTCTGCCGTGTTTTTTATTTGCAAATAACTCGGTTTTTTCTTTATTATTATTCGTCCAAGTGCCGTCTGCAGTCCATGAGCGGCGATGTGTGCTTTATCGGCTTTTTTTGTGTGCTTTTATCGGCTTTCCACAACGAGTAAATTTTGATTCTTTTGGTGCCGATATTTTTTTTATATAATTTTTGTATGGTACTGATTTTACAATCTGACTTTTCTTTAAAGCGATTGTGAGAATCTGTTCAAAATTGTTTTATCATCAGGGTGATATGATTGTTGCCATATGAGTTGAGCCTTTCTTTTTTGGTTTATTGAATCAGTTATTTGTTTACAATAATTATTTACAACTGGCCTATATTTACTCATTTTGGTATTATTTCATATAGCCTTTTGAGTTATTTTAATAAAGCTTTCTAGTTCTAGTCTACATGTACTTGGTCTTTTGATTTTAATTTAAGGTTTAAATTAATATTATTTGTAATTTCATATTTAAAACTTTGCACTATCTTAAAACTTTAGTATTGCACTATCTCCCCTTGGCTGATTACTAGGATGAAATGCATTGTAACATTCGTAACCTAATATCTTTAACTTTGTGTTTTTTGTCAAATACGTGTTTGGTAGTAAACATAGATCAACTAGATTTTAGGAAAACTTCTAGTTCTTGTTTTCTATTTAGGGCACCGTTGGCATTTCAAGTAGCAATACGTAATTTATTTAGATACATTTTTTAAATAAATACAAGTCCTTTGGGTGTTCCTTGATATACATTAATTTATCTATTTTCTAATCTGTTTAGTCTCATGGAAATTTTTTTTGGTTTCATTCAATGAATTACTTATTTTTTTTTTTTATTTAATAATAATTCTTTTTTAATTCTTATAATATAAAGTGTAAACTTAAAAAACTAAAAATTAATACAAGAAAAAAATAGTTATAATCGCACTTTTGCTGAAAAAAACAAGAGGGAACGATTAGTTACAATTTATTTAAGTAATTTAAAAATTGAAAAATAGTGGTGGGAACTGAGAAGTACAAGCAGAATTCCAAAAATGCATTACAATCCATTACAATAAATAAAAATTAAAATTAAAGAAAAAATAGCTATATATTACTAGGTTTAAATAGTAGAGAAAATACCATGATTCACTTTTACGTATTCGATGTGTAGGTACGTATCAAATGTATTACGTAAATTCAATAATTAAGAAATTATCTTCAGCAATTTTTCGATTTCTTGATAGTTTAGTTGAAGTAACCAGTTTCTAGTAATTTTCTAGAAATTTTGATAATGAATTAACGTTCCTAAAAGACTCAGGCAGTATATTATAAATTATTGGTGCTGTTACAGTAAAAAACTTTTTTATTATCTCAAAATTTCAAGTTCCTATTTCAAAGCATGCCGAAGTTATGAAAAAAGAAATATCATACAAAATTTGGTTTTCATATAACGGTAAATTTAAATAGTAAATTACATAATATTGCCTAAGTTTGATATTGTTTTATAAAGGTAAGAAAATTTCCGATCTTCTAGAGTTTTTAAATTGCAAAACTATTACGCAAAGCATGAGTTATATACATCAGAAAATAGCGCTTTTTTGCAATTTTGGGGAGCTGTAACTCTGGAACCCTATATAATTAAAAGAAACTTAACACACGTAAAAATATATTATTGGATCTTTAATTTTTTTGTTATGAAGAAAAATCCGAAGAAAAATGTGTACAGGTGCCTAAGTTACAGGTGTTTCAAAATAGCAAATTTTGTACTTTTGAGCTCTAATAGATAATAAAAAGAGGGTGACCCAAAAAAATGTTCTGAGGAAACTTATACCAATTCTGAAAATTCTTTCTTGCCTCAAAATTTCAAGCTCCTACCTAAAAGGCTGCCGGAGTTAATAAAATAGAAAAATCAAGTAAAATTTGGTTTTCATATAACGGTAAATTTAAATACTAAATTTAAAATAACTATATAATTTTGATATTGATTTATTATTATTAAGACGAAATATACACATTTAAAAATAGGGCTTTTTTAAAGTTTGAGACGCTGTTGTTCCCTAATGGATGGGGCTATATAAAAAAGTTGTCCCACAAAATTAATTTGTTTATGAGATCTACCCATGGTTATAATTGTTTTTCTCTATCTTTAACGGTGTAGAAGTTTTGTAAACAGACGGACAGACGGACGGACGGAGTGAAACTAATAGGCACATTTTTTCAAATTTTTTTTGGAAATGTGCTAATTACGAGTATAATCAAAAGCTGGAGGGAAATAAATAGTAAAATGCATGTATTTAGTTTAGTCGCTAATTATTAATTTATATTTATAAAACCAATTCCCTAAAATTTTTAAATCATAATTAATAAGATCAACAATTTCAGAACAATTTTTACCTTCATAGTTAAAAGTTGTGTCATCACCAAAAGCAGTTGCTTTACCCTTGAATGGTTGCTGAAATAAAGAGTTGTTGGTTCTCAATTGTAAGTTGTGCGATTTTTTTTTTTTTATATTGTTTATTTAATTAATCTACTTCTCATATTTTTGTTAACAATCTCTTAAAGAATTCAACAAATTAGGATTTACATTTTAGGTATTTTTTTTTTTAATAATAATATGATCAAACTGATTCCCATTATTAGTAATTTAACTAATTGAATTAATATTCTGCTTAGCATTTATGTTTTATATGATTTTATACAATATATTTATATATTTTAAAGTGAATTAATTGTAAAAAATTAAGAAAAAAACACGTTAATATTACGTTATGTTATTAAAATAAAATCAACAAAATCAGACTGACACTACAAACTCCTCTCTTCCTCTTGGGTTATTTTGCTCAGCTTTCTTCCAGCCACCAATATTTCCACTGGTATAGTGAATGGTCACGTAAGGGTATTTTTATTTTTATTCTGTGTAAAAATATTTGCATCCAAAAAGACGAAGGCTTCGGGAGGACTATATTTTGTTGTCAATGTGTATCGGTAATATAATTCATTCGGATATAAGACATGCTGTATTAAAGAATTATCAGAAATATTTGCAACTGATAAAAACTGATTTATTAAAAATTTTATGAAATCAATTCTATTTATTTCCGCTTTATTATAAATATGTACTTATATTGGAATAATAATGTTGATAATTTTTGTTTGGTTTTCTATGTGTGTTTATGCAATATCTTATAATTTTTCTTTCTGGTATATTTAATTTTTATACCCATACGATAAGGATCGGGTATATTAAAATTGCTCCTCCGTTTGTAACACCTCGAAATAAGCTAGCTAGATATACCTTCAAAGGTATGAATCGGATCAGAAAAAAATTCTAAGTCGATTGAGCTTTGTCGGTCCGTCCGTCCGTCCAACCGTCTGTCCGTCAGCAAGATAACTCAAAAACTAAGAAAGGTACAGTCTTGAAATTAACATATTCTTACAACAATTTGTAGGTTCCCTATTTTTCTTAGTTGAGATCCGACCACAACTTCGGGTACCTCTCGAACATCTAACTTTTAGATCCCCACATTTTTTTTGAAATAGAGCCATGAAATTTTAACTGCTGATAGATATCATAAAAATATTAATTTTATTTTTAACAACTTTTTTCTGTAGCTCCACCGGTTACGGAGCTACAGCCCCTCAAACTTTTAGAAAGCCCTATTTTTAAATGCATATGTCTCATGTTTTGCTTAAGATTTTCTCAATCAGAAAACGTCATTCGACAGGTATTTTCTTTAAATTTGTAAATTAGTATCAAAATTATACATTTTTTTTAAATTTAGTATTTAAATTTACCGTTATGTGAAAACCAAATTTTGCATGATTTTGCAACCTTCATAACTCCGGCACGCTTCCAGAAGGAGACTTGAAATTTTCAGAGCAGAAAGAACTTCTAGAATTAGTATAAGTTTGCTCAGAAAATTTTTTTGGACCACCCCCTATTTATGAGCTATTAGGGCTCAAAAATTAAAAATTTGCTATTTTTAAACACTTGTAACTTAGGCACCTATACACATTTTTCTTCGGCAAGACAAAAAATTGAAAGCTCCAGAAATATATTTTTATGTGTGTTAATGGTTTCTTTTAATTTTATGGGGTTCCTAAGTTACAGCCCCCTAAATTTGCAAAAAAGCCCTATTTTCAGATGTATATATCTCAGGCTCTGCGTAGTAGTTTTACAATCTTCTAAGCGGTTTAAGTTGGAAACTTGAAATTTTGACAGAAGTTAGATCTTAGAAAATAAGTATGAGTCATTTCAGAAATTTTTTTTGTATCACTCCCCGTTTAAGAGCTGTAAGGGGTCAAAAACTGAAAATTTCCTATTTTTAAACACCTGTAACTTGAACACCTGTTAAAAGTTTTTTGAAGTAATACACAAAAATTAAAGCTTCAACATTATACTTATTTCTGTTAACAACTTTTTTTAATAATATAGGGTTACTTTATAATTGACGAAATTGTTACTTGATTTTTTCAAATTTTCTAACAAATTTCTTTAACAAATTTTTTCCATTTTGTTTTACTCGATAATTTGAAGTTGTTGAAGATATAATGCGTAGTACAAAAAATGTAAATAAATAAACAAAATAACGGTTGCTTGAAGAATTTTTATTTATATGATATTGATATATATACATACTTATATAATATCATGTTTATTTACATATCGTATATGTCACTGATGAATGAATGATAAGAGTATAGATGTATATTATATAGCGCCGTATTTACATACATATATGTATTTTATTGTACTTATAAGAAATTATTCTGTCAATGGAATATTTAAATATAATATAATATAATATTTAAAATTATATTTACTATTTTGTACTAAGTAAATTTAATATACATTTACCGCTTAGTATTAAATGGTACTATCTAGAATATTTGAAAAAGTTTTGGATTGATAATCGGTATGTGGAAGGTTAAAATCTGCTTTCGAAGAATGTATAAACATATAGTTTGAATATATGTACAACGCATACTTCTAGCAATTATAAAATTCACCCAAATTATTTTAAAATACTAAAATATTATAAAAATAATATTGTAGGCAGAGTGACAGGCTGTGAACATACTAACGGTTCGTACGGGTATCTAAGAGTTGACAAAGGCAACTGTATTCTTCCTCGTTTTGCATTAGAACCGCTAATGTTATATGGTGACAGCCGTAAGTTAAGATGGGACGAATTAAAGTGTTATATGCTATAATCTTTACTTCCTTATCTAAATTTTTACTATGGAATATTGATCTGGTCATCATAAAAGCTTTTCTTGATTTTTGTAATGTATGTTGAATATGTTTAATAAGGTTGTAAGGTTGAGGTTGTAATGTTAATAGCCCGGTTGTATAAGTTGCGGGATAAACACCTATTTTTGAAATAGTATAATTAGCTCTAAAATTTAAATTTTTTTAATTTTAAAACAAATTAGTGAAAATATAAGAATTAGAAAATGTAAATAACCAAATAATAAAGGCAAGAATCAATTTCCTTGATATTCAAAAATAATAAAGCAATTTAAAAAAAAAAATAAAAAATCACTTTTGGATAATTTTTTGTTGATTTGATTTTGCTACAAGTAAAAATGACATCATACTGTAACTTTTGCTAGAGTAAAGTGGAGAGACAACAACTATATATTCAGTTCTGTGATTGTCCTTTTTTAATGCATGCAGAATGTGGTGATATATCGCAAATTCATATTGGTTTCTTAAAGAAATTCATATAGATGCAAAAAATGTACAATGCAACGCCATAGTTCACTTTGTGAGAATACTGTTTTATCTTCTGCTGCTGCTTCTATTACACCAACAACATCAGAACATTCACTAGCTACAGATAAACTTGTACATAGTGCAGGTACAACTACAAAAAATTTACGGGATGCTATTCATATGAAGTCTCTATATGCTCTCAATTTAGAAATGAGAGAGATGTTGTGTGAGTATAATAAACAAATTAATCAGTTAATTGTTGAAAAACAAGTAAATGTAACAGTAAGTCGATGCAACCGACTTATTAATACCCTACACCTGAATAATTCGAATTAAATTAAAAATCCATAAGTTTTTTTGGCAGCTGCTTGAACTTCTTCCCTTTTCTGTCTTATTCAACTTGAATTTCAGGAACGTAAAAGAGGCATCCTCATTATTAATTTCGAAGATTGTTAGTCCTTGGGAGGTGTGTGTCAGGTACCCGAATTGCCACTCGAATTCATCGAATCCATCTCAGGAACATAAAGAAAACTTGCCAGAACACCATTGTACTAAATTTAAAGATTCTACTTTTGTTGGTTTTGGAGATATGCTCGTTGCTCTTGTGCTCGTCCGGAAGTATCCAAAATACGAACCCATGGTTCAAATTCTTTCAAATGTCAGTTTCCAATTTTACAGAAAAGGAAACATAACAGAACACCTTTATACTAAAAATAAAAGTTCTATCTTTCTTGGTTGTGGAGATATACTCGTTTGCTCTAGGGCTCGTCCGGAAGCTCTCAAGATTTGAACCCATGGACCAAATCCTCACAAATTTCAGAAACATAAATCAAACATGAAGGAACACCATTCTGCCTAATTTAAAGGTTATATCTTTGTTGCTTTTGGAGATAATATCATTTGCTCTGAGGCTCGTTCGGAAGCTTCCAAAATCCGAACCCAAGGACCAAATCCTCTTAAATTTCAGAAATATAAATCGAACGGAAAGGAACATCATTGTACAAAATTTTAAGGTTCTATCTTTGTTGATTTTGGAGATAATCTCGTTTGCTCTGGGGCTCGTTCGGAAGCTTCCAAAATCCAAAGCCATGGACCAAATCTTCTCAAATTTCAGAGACCTAAATCAAACATGAAAGAATACTATTCTGCCAAATTTAAAGGTTATATCTTAGTTGGTTTTGGAGATAATCTCATTTGCTCTGGTGCTCGTTCGGAAGCTTCTAAAATCCAAACCCATGGACTAAATCCTCTTAAATTTCAGAGACATAAATCAAACGGGAAGGAACATCATTGTACAAAATTTAAAGGTTCTATCTTTGTTGATTTTGGAGATAATCTCGTTTGCTCTGGGGCTCGTTCGGAAGCTTCCAAAATCCAAACCAATGGACCAAATCCTCTTAAGTTTCAGAGACATAAATCGAACGGAAAGGAACATCATTGTACAAAATTTTAAGGTTCTATCTTTGTTGATTTTGGAGATAATCTCGTTTGCTCTGGGGCTCGTTCGGAAGCTTCCAAAATCCAAACCAATGGACCAAATCCTCTTAAATTTCAGAGACATAAATCGAACGGAAAGGAACATCATTGTACAAAATTTTAAGGTTCTATCTTTCTTGATTTTGGAGATAATATCGTTTGCTCTGGGGCTCGTTCGGAAGCTTCCAAAATCCGAACCCATGGTCCAAATCCTCTTAAATTTCAGAGACATAAATCGAATAGGAAGGAACATCATTGTACAAAATTGAAAGGTTCTATCTTTCGTGATTAGTAACCTACTATATAAATTTCATCAAGATAGCTTCATTAGTTTTTGAGTTATCGTGCGAACGAACGGACGGACGGATAGACATCGTTAAATCGACTCAGGAAGTGATCCTGATTCAGAATATATATACATGTCCATATCTAACTCGCTTCCTTTTGGTGGTTACAAACACCATACCAAAGTTAATATACCCTATACTTTAGGTGTAGGGTATAAAAAGAAATGCAAAAAGTAATTTATGATTTGAATCAAAGAGTTGATGTATTCGAGCAGTCGAGCAACAAAAAGAAAAAAATGCGTAGAAATTGTTGGTATTTTTAATAATATAATTAATAATTTTTAATAATAATGTAAAAGAAAAAATACTTTCCTACATTTCAACCACACTTAGGTTTGCGGAAAAAATATTGAATATTGTTTTATTAAGAATGCTAAAAATTTAAACAATGGTAGAAACAAAAGTATTGTTTGTGTGAAATTTAATTCTTTACAATTGAAAATAAATATTATTCAGTAAAAAATAAACAAAAGTAAATTGACAGCTGCAACATTTGAAGATAAATTTAAAAATAATATTATATATATTAATGAATCTCGAACATCTCATTTCAATTCTATGTTAAAAATGACAAAGGTTGTTAAAAAGTAAAATAATTTTAAATATTTATGGGTAAGAAATTCAAAAATTTTTCTTAAGAAAAATTATGGTGACAATAAGATTGCAATAAACTGCTTTGAGGATCTGGATAAAATAAATTTTAAATAAATTTCTCACGTATTTAAATAGGACTTAAACTAATAATGAATAAAATCTCTGAAACCAGCTCGATAAATCTTATATAATAGAATATTATAATCAACCTTCATAGATCTCAGAACAAAATTTATTTAAAATTTGCATTCTCAATAGATTTGCCTTGGAAAAATCCGAATTGAGAATTACTGAAAAAACCTAATTTATTTTAAAAAAAAGATAAGAATGCTTTTTTATAATTTTTTCAAAGATTTTTGATAAGGAAGGAAGAATAGAAATAGGTCTGAAAATAATTGGTAACAGAGGAATCTCCCTTCTTAAATAAAGGAATAATCACAGCTTCCTTTAAAGTTTCCTTTAAGTTTTATTACATACAGTTTTTTTTTAACATATTCTGAAATTTTATTTTTAAATTTTTTTTTCACATATTTTAAAATTTTAGTTTTAAATATATTTGTTTCATTTATTATTTCATGCGACAGTTCATTAGAAAGTTTTAAACCATTATACAGTAACATATTTTTGATTTTTTCATTTCTGAACAAGCTCAGTCTAAAATTATTTGCATTTCTTAAATTATATTGATGAAAATCTCCTACATAATGTAACCAATCGCATAAAACAATTTGGACATTTTCCATTCTTCATTTTATGTATTATTTTATGTATTATTCATCACAACTCTTTGATTTACAATAAGCCATTTTAAAGCGCCTAACATAAACTGAAATATATCTATTTGCCATTAGAATTATTCTCATGGCTTTCATCAAAACTCTCTTTGTGTGTTGTGGAGTACGGACGTTGAGAGAATTATTCAATAATAATCATAAATTTTTTTATTTTAATATTTTAATTTCTATTCAGTACCAAGTTCTTTTAAATTTTTCACTTCGGAATTTCATCTTTTTAATTTAAAATATATAAAGAATAATTTAGATTATATAAAGAACAATTAATTCTACATCATAATGCACTGTATAATTTGCAAAGAAAAAATTGATAGGCAAAATTCCGCAAAAATTACTTGCTGTGATTGTAATTACATTTATCATTGTCGGTGACGAGTGAAATATTTGGTGATGCTAAAAAAGAAAAAATATTCATCAATGAAAGTTTTAGCAGTTTCACCAGGTCTCTTTTTGTAACAGCAAAGAAGGTTAAGTAGGAGAAAAATTATAAGTACTTATGGTATAAAAATTGTAATTTATTTATAAAAAAACAGGAAAATGATAAGGTTATATGAATTAGATCTTTTAGTGATTTGGAAGATTTGTAACTATACGTTGCATAATTTATATCGAAATTATAATGTCTAGTAATATAAATACTAATTTTAATCTAATCAATGATAACCTTAACATCGTTCCTGTTAATGTTTGTGATAAAAATTTGTTTAGAGTTATACATCAGAGTATTAGAAGTCTACAAGTAAATTATGATTCCTTAGTCGTTTATTTAAATCCGCTGGATGCTTTGCCTGATCTACTTTTCGTAAGTGAAATCTGGATTTACGGAAATGAATGTAATGATTACAACATTCCAAATGTCTTTAATGCTATTTGTAATGAAAATTATGCAGCGGGTGGAGTTGGAGTTTATTACAGAAGTGACATAAATTGTGAGTGTTTTAGTACTAATCTTAACAGCAGTGATATTATACAAATTGTGTGCAAGATAGGGATTTCAACTTATTGCTTTGTATGCATATATAGGTTACATAAGTGTAGTATTGATTTTAATTTAGAACTTGCAAATTTTTTATCAAGCAGTTAAGCATAAAAATGTTGTCTTGTTAGGTGATTTTAATATTGTATAATCTATTATCTTCTAATAGTGATGTTATGGACTATGTAAATTCTCTCGCTTTCAAAAAAAATACAGTGTGAGAATCGATCTACCTTTCGTTGTAAATATTTAATAAATAAAGTGCTATTTTCATTAGGAGCTTTATAGAAAGTTCTTATTTTTAGTTTAGGTTGCATGTTTAACATTTCAATAACAGTGAAGTTATCCTTTTCATCTTTTTCAACTTCATTATATTTAAACTTATTATTGATGAAGATTGCAGTTCCACTTCCTTCCTTCATTTTTACAGTTAAATATTGTTTAAGTATAAAATATTTAAGTTTTCTATATTTATATTGTTTGATTCTGTATTCATAAAACTTGTATTATTAATCATTATGGATTACTTATCATATAATTTCTCCAAGATTCTCTGATTTTTTGCAGATGTTCTCTGTACTTATTATCAATATGACACCTGAATGAAGTTAAATCTTTAGCAACCTCTTCATTAGAAATACCTATACTTTCATGATACTCTTTAAATAAATTACTCAATTTTTGATAGTCAGTCAGTAGTCCTTCCTGATTGATAAGTACTTTGATGTTTGTTTGGGTTATTCCATCACAAATATCATTCTGGTCATAAAAATAAGACAAGTATAATCTCACGTTATTATTTATTCTGTGCTCATGAAAACGTGAGAGAACGTATATACTATCTACTTTCTCAATCCCATTTTTGATTATTCTAACTATTGGATGAGTCATTGGATCAATAAAAATGCTTTTTTTGTTTTCTTCAGATGGATTTTTCTTTGCTTCTATGTTTTTTCTTAGTGGGTTTAATGTTTCTCCTTAAATCCAGTTACCTTGATTGTTATCTCTCTTTACTTTTGTGTTTTTATTGCTAACTTTATTCTCAATAGTAATACTCTTAATATTTTTACTAGACGAATTGCCTTGTTTGCTATTAATTTCCCTACTACTTTAATATCGTTAAAATTATTAGTATTGCTGTTATAACTGGAACTAATATTTACGCCATATTTAAAGTTTTCACAAGAAGAACTTTTGCTTTTTTATTTACCAATTTTTGAACTTGTTCTTGTCCAAAATTTAGGAATGTAATTAAATATTTGTATTGCTTTTCTTTTACTTTTGACATCATTAATTGGATTAGTATACTATTGTTCATATCGCAACTAATTTCATTATTACGAGTAACATGATCTATTGAATTTTTTACAGGTTTATCCATAACATATTCTTTTTCTTTTTTATTATTTATATTAATAACGACATTTTTATTTTCTGCATATTTGGTACTAATAAAATTTACTTCCTTAACAAATTTCTGTGGTTGCTAGTAACCAGTCGTTTTTTTTCTTTGACATAATTTCTGTTGATAAGCCGGACAAAGCTTATTGAATGTTTCATGATTAACATCCACATTTATTCTCAAGTTTTCATTGTATTTTATACAATTTTTGCATTTAATAATCTCAGCATTTTTGCAGTCGCTGTTCTTATAGTGTTGGTGCCATTTTAATTCAGGGCCTCGTTATAAAATTTTGTTGCAAACTCCAGAACATGCTATACCGGTTTCTCCCTTTAATTTCAATTTGCACTTTTCGCGTCATGCCCTTTACAATTTTATTTAAAATAAAATTGAAAAAGAAAGTAAGAAAACGCTGACTCTGATTTTATTATTTCCAATTAAAAATTAAAGAAAAGAAAAGTATATTTGTTGCTATTTTATAGTTATAATTTTCCGATTAAAAATACATGTCTATACCGGACAAAGTCGCAATTATGATTCTGTACTCGGTCCTCTGCTTTTCCTGATATATTGATTCGCTCTTCATACAGGATTTTAAAGGAAAACCTACAGCTTTTGATGATGATACTTCTTTTTCTTATAGTAATACTAATTTATTTAAGATCATAATAATTTCTGATATAAACTTTGATTTTGATTTAATAAGAAAATGGTTTCTTATGCATAAGTTAGTTATAAGTCCTAAAACTAAGTACATTTAGCTTAACGGGCAATGTTCCTAATGATTGTAGCATCTTTTATCATTTTTTAACTGTTCTAAATTTCCAATTGCTGATAATGATGTGTCATATAATGAGCAAGTGAATTGCTGTTCTAAATGTTTTAAAATCGAAAACGTTACTTCATTTAAATACCTAGGCGTTATAATAGATCCCCGACTAAACTGGTTAGAGCATTCTTATAACTTGAGAAATTATTTAAATATATCAGTAAGGCAAATTTATCATCTTAGTTTCTACTATCCTTTAAAAGTTCTTAGAATGGTATACTTTGCTCTTTGTGATTCTAAACTCCAAAATGGACATTCATGTTGGGGTGGCGCTTACTATAATAAAATTTATCCTTTACTAACATCTCAGAAGCATGCTGCCAAACTTTTACTAAAAAAAAATCGTTCATCCAATAGTCTTCCTCTTTTTAGGAAGGTTGTTATTTTACCACTTAGCCATCGTTATGTATACAAGATTCTCAAAATATTTTTTATTCGCTCTGGATACTTATTTAGTAGAAATGTCTTGAGCTACAACCTTACGATAAATAATATGAATTTTGTAAGGCTTCCTAGAGCTAATTTTAGAAACTTTTGTCAGTTTTTTAATGTTCTAGTTCCTCATTTGCCAGTTGACATTAGTAGTAAGGATATGGCGGAGCTTTTAAGCTTACCAGGTAAAAATATGGCGGTTCAAATGGTGGAGCTTTTAATCAGCAAAGCTTAGCAGGTAAAGATATGGCGGCGCAAATGCTGGAACTTTTAAACAGCAAAGTTTTTAAGCGGTAAAGTACGAGAAAAGGTTTGTGTCTTTGATATTTTGCAAGATTATGTGGAGAGGAGCAAAACAATGGCGCTGCGGCTGCAACGGAGTTTTTAAGTGGTAAAGTATGAGTAAAAGGCTCATATGTTTGATATTTTAAATTTGTTTAAAGATTTATTTTTATTAATAAAAATTTTAATTAAATGTTTATATAAAAAAAAGTTTTTAAAGCTGGATTAAAAATTGTTGAATTATTATTATCTTTGACAAGCTTAATAATTTTTATTAATAAAAAATTTTCTTGTTTATGGAACTTAAGTTTAAACTTGATTTAATGTTTATATAAAAAGTTTTTAAAGCTGGATTAAAATTGGTGAATTATTATTATCTTTGAGAAGCTTTAAAATTGCTAAATATTCAGATAAATTAAACCACTTCAATTTAAAAATATTTTTTAAGTTTGGTTTAAATACTTCATTAAAAATTTAGTATACTAAAATAAAGCTTGGTTTAAATATAGAATATAGAATGTATTGTACCATATTTAATTTAATATTGTTAAAACCAAAGAAATTTAAAACTTAGTTGTGTCGAAATAAAAAACAACCTTGTTTTTCTACGAACGAATTTAATCTGGTCTTTTATAAATAAAAATTTTACAATTTATATGTAAAATGATATTTCTAATTATTGAAGAAGCGGTTCTTATTTAAAGAGAGTAATTTTAATTTTAACGGATTAATTTTATAGTAAGTAATTGTTAAAGCAAAACAAACATAATTTTTATAGTAATTTTCAAAACAAAGAATATCAAACCTAAATATCAGTGCTTCTTCAATATTTTCAATATTAACAACATTAGTATAGAATTTCATTTAGTAATTACATTTTATTCAATATATATTTATTTTTATTTCTGTAAGTTTTTATCTATACCGCCGCCTTTAAATGCAGCTAGGATGATGATGAGGTGCATTCAACTTCTTCAACTAGTAATGGAGCTAACGACTGAATTTGACGACGAACTATTTTTCTTTACATCTTACATCTACAACTCTTACTTTCCCATCCTTTCCAAATTATATCTTTGCTATTCTGCCCAATGGCCAGTGTTGAGGAGGAGCATTGTCCTCTGAAATAAGCACCAATGCTCTTACCTTTACATTTATGTGACTATCTTTCCATTTATAACGAATTTGCAAACTTGTAATATACTCTTCGGACCAACGTCTCCAAAAATGTTGTTGAATAGCTGTAATTCTATTAAATCTTTTAAGTAAGGATGTTCTAGAGGATGCACTTACATGTTTTTCAGGCAATGTATTCAATGGTGTTCCAATTAGAAAATGACCCGGTGTTAAAACTTCTTCATCGCTGGGATCGGATGGCAGAGCTACGATAGGACGCGAATTCGGCATTACCTCGACTTGTGCTACATATGTAGTCATCTCTTCTAAAGTAAGATTTATAGATCCCACTGTTTTAGATTATACTTTGCAGATTTGACCGCTGATTCCCAAATCCCGCTAAAATGCGAGGATCGAGTTGGTATATGCTGAAAAAAAATACCTTGAAGGGAACATCAGTTAGAAGTAACATTTTTATTTTGTTAAAAGTAAAATTCTTGTTTAGCATCTTCTAATTCTCTAAGAGCGCCAACGAAATTTGTGGCGTTATCGCAGTATAGACGGTATCATAAACCGCGTGTTGAAATAAATCTTTTCAGAGCTGCAATAAAGGTGTTCGAAGCCAAAGAAGTTACAACTTCTAAATGGACTGCATGTGTCACAAAGCATACGAATATAGTGATATATGATTTATTAAAAGATTTTTCACGAGCTCCAAAAGACAGCATTACAGGTCCGCAAAAATCAACCCCTATTATGTGGAATGAACGCGATGGTTTCAATCGATCTTGCGAAAGATCACCCATTATTTGTTTTAACAGCCTAGGACGAAACGAAAAGCATCTTATTCAATTTCTAACGATGTTTGTCATTATTGATCTTCCATTTATTATCCAGAATCTTTGACGCACAATTGATAATAATGCCTGTGGCCCAGCATGAAAGTTAATAACGTGTAAATGTCTTGTCAGCAATTTTACAAAATGGTGAACTTTGGGTAATAACAGACGATACTTCGTTGAATACGGCAGATTTGCTTGGCGTAGACGACCACCAACCCTTAAGAGTTTCATATGTTTATAATTCTCCAAGAATGGATTTAACGGTTTAAGATTGCTTTTTCTTATGACAGTATCGTAAAATATTTCGTTTGCAATAAGGACACAATTGTTAACAAGGAATCCTCTCGTTCTTCCGGGGATAGAACATCCATATTATCACGATTTTGTAACAGACATATATTTCTTCTTTTTAATCTACAATTTTTTACCAATCTTATTATAAGCGCAAATACCCCAATTATTTTATTATAACTACTAATTTTTCTACATAATCAAGTAGGTAGTTTTCTTCTACATAGTCAAGTAGGTTGACATAAAGGTTGTTAACGATAATTGATTTATTGAACGTGCATCCGGTAATTTCATATTAAATTTAGTTTGCCTTGGAGGAGGCCATAACTCTTCAGGCTTGCTCAAGAACTCAGGGCCATTAAACCAATTCGAATTAATAAACCAATTCGAAGTTATTCTGGTGTGCAACCCCTTGATAAAATGTCGGCGGCGTCGAAATGCTAGCAATATGCCTCTTTATTCCTTCGGTTATTTCTTGAAATTGGGATACACGATTTGAAACGAATGTAGTTAAGGTTAGCGAATGTGAAGCTAACCAAACAAGGACAATTTCCGAATCAGTCCATAACATTATTTTTTCGTAATGTAATACATTTTTTTTTGACTATCTTTAGCAGGTTGCCGAATAAAAGTGCTGCACATAATTCAAGTCTGGGAATAGTTTGTGCCTTAGAAGAAGCAACTCTAGATTTAGCTAACAACAATTTTACGTGAATATTTCCAAAATTATCAATGCAACGTATATAAATACAGCTACCATAAGCTCGCAAGCTCGCATCTGCGAAGCCATGTATTTGGACATGTATTTGCACAATTGGCAGTTGGGATTTGAATTTTTTCCAGGAAGCGTGTAATTCAGTAGGTAGGGCACTCAACACAGTCCAATTTTAATAACCATAACTATTGCATAAAAATTTTAGCCCATACAACTACAGGGTTGATAAGACCCATAGGATCGAATAATCGAGCTATGTAACCAAGTACCGTGCGTTTGGTTATTCTTTCATTTGTTTCTCTTTCACATGCAACAACGTATCTAATTTCATCAGAGGAGGGTTGCCAACATACACCAAGGGCCTTAAGGAATGATGAATCGTCAATAGCGATTAATTTTTCTCGCTCGCATTCTGGTACTTCAGAAAGAAATTCTTGATTATTCGAATACCATTTTTTAAGTTCCATTTTACCAGCTGTTAGGATTGAATTAACTTCAAATGAAATATTGTTTACCTCTTCAAGGGAGGAACCACCAGTTATCAAGTTATCCACATAGAAATTTCTTTTGATTATTTTCGATCCAATTAGAAAATTTCTGAGACCTTCATCTGCTAAATAAGATAACGCTCTAGTGGCTAGAAAGAATGCAGACGCGGTTCCGTATGTTAGGATTTTTAATCTAAATGTTTTTAATCTTTCATTGGAATTTTTTCTCCATAAAATGCATTTATAATATGAATCGCTTTCCTCAACATTAACCTGACGGTACATTTTACAAATATCCGCTTTTAAGTCATATTTATGAAATCGAAATCTTAATATAATTGAAACAAGATTATCTTGAATTGTCGGACCCACCATAAATACATTATTTAACGACAGATTAGAACTTGTTTTAGTATTAGCACTAAACACTACTCAAATTTTGGTAGATGTAGAATCTAACTGAAATACACAATGATGAGGAATGTAATATTTAACCAGGTGTTCGTTTTCTATAGAACTGACTCCATATGGCCAAGTGCCTCGTATTCATCTATGAAGTCTGAATATTGAGTCCTAAGATTCACGTCTCTGCTAAGTTTTTTCTCCAAATTAAAAAATCGCCTTTGAGCGAACTGAAAAGATTGCCCTAATTGATCAACAGAGGATTTAAAGGGAAGTTTTGTGACAATTCGGCCATCACCTAATCGATAAGTAGATGAAATGTACCAATCTTCACAGTATTGCTCTTCTTTTGATAATTTAGGAACATTATCTGCAACATGTTCCATTTTCCAAAACTGCTGTACAAATTGATTAAGATCGTAGTCTACCGGGTGGTGCTTAACGTTACCACTATTTACATCCTCTACAAACGATACGAGATTACACTTTTCATTCGTCTTCATTGTACTATGATCATATCTATCGGAAACAATCCATTCTAACAGAATTTTTTGCAATGTCGGAAGATCATTGCCTAGCTTTATCTGACATACATATAAAAGTTCAAAAAATGATTCAGCGCCTATACGTAGGTCGACATTTTGCTGTTTGTAATTTGTTTTGTTTTTTAGGTAAATTCAACCTTTCAACAGGCAAATTAACATCAGGCAGTATTTTCGAGATGCATGGTAAAACCAATAATTCCAAATTTAATTTAAAGTCCTTATGACATGACTTAATTACGACATTTGTAGACAAACGAACCTTTGTCTTGTCGTTTAATATTCTCGAAATACTTTTAATTACCCTTGATTTTTTCAATTTTAATATTTGTGTCATAGGCTTACTAATAAAATTGAGTTGCGAGCTGGAATCAAGCAGTGCCCGAACGGGTTTGTATTGACCATAATAATCTTGTACATAAACAACAGCCGTAGCTAAAATGATATTTTTCTATTGAGGCGATTCCTCATATGACTCTTGAGAACATGAAGAAGTTATCATGTTTGATTGACTTGGAGAATCTGAAGAAGCAGTCAAATTATTATTTTTATTATTTTTGTTGTTCTCATTGAGAGGAAAAGATGAACTATTTGAATTTGAATATGTATGAAGCAACGAATGATGAGGTGACGAACAAACCCTGCATTTGGAAGAACTGCACCTTTTTACCGAATTTCCACTTTGTAGACAATTAATGCAAAGATTTAAGTCTTTAACCCTTTTAAAACGTTCTAGTACTGATAAATCAGAAAACTTTGAACATTTTTAAATATTGTGATCCCTTTCATTACAAAATATACACGAATCGCATACGGAATGCGCGGCGGTTAAGTTGGTAGAGTTTGCCGAACGAGAATGCGAAAACGACGACGATTTGGATTTTGATTGAACGTATTTTTTCATAGTTGGTATTTGCAACTATTTCGATACACGACATTCCAAAAACTGGCAACGTTTACTAAGAACCACTGCACAATCACTCCACTTAAATAATTCAGAGAAGGTTAGAGACTCCTCCCATGTAGTTTGTGATTCAGGATCTAATTTACTCATCACTATGTAAACTATCATTGCATTAGCAATATCTCCTTCATTTCCAATTGAGTTCATTGACCTGAATATAGCATTCACATTATAGATTAAATTTCTTAATTGTTTCATCTGTTTTTGTTAATTTTAGGCAGTTCGAAAAGCTCAGAAATTAATTCCTGAAACATTAAGGTTTTATTATCAAACCTATCTTTTAGATGTTGAATAATTTTAGGATAATTATCTTCCGAAATTGGAAAATCTGTAACAGAATTTTTAGCAAGGCCATCCACTGCGCCAAGCAAAATATTACATTTTTCGATATTGGAATAATGAATGTTGTTATGAACTGTCTTATTATAAATCCCAATAAAGTTCGGATATTCCGAGTATTTTCCACTAAATCGAGGTAATTTGATTTTATGTAAATTTGGAGCAGAAGGCTGAATGACCAGACTCTTATCAATATCTGGTTGGTTTTGTTCGATTCTTTTATCTTTAATTAAGGTCAAAATTGTAGCCTTGACAGAAATGTATAATTCCTTATAAGAAGCCCTTGTCGCGGACAGTCTTCCTCGTTTTAGGAAGGTTGTTATTTTACCACTTAGCCATCGTTATGTATACAAGATTCTCAAAATATTTTTTATTCGTTCTGGATACTTATTTAGTAGAAATGTCTTGAGCTACAACCTTACGATAAATAATATGAATTTTGTAAGGCTTCCTAGAGCTAATTTTAGAAACTTTTGTCAGTTTTTTAATGTTCTAGTTCCTCATTTGCCAGTTGACATTAGTAGTAAGGATATGGCGGAGCTTTTAAGCTTACCAGGTAAAAATATGGCGGTTCAAATGGTGGAGCTTTTAATCAGCAAAGCTTAGCAGGTAAAGATATGGCGGCGCAAATGCTGGAACTTTTAAACAGCAAAGTTTTTAAGCGGTAAAGTACGAGAAAAGGTTTGTGTCTTTGATATTTTGCAAGATTATGTGGAGAGGAGCAAAACAATGGCGCTGCGGCTGCAACGGAGTTTTTAAGTGGTAAAGTATGAGTAAAAGGCTCATATGTTTGATATTATAAATTTGTTTAAAGATTTATTTTTATTAATAAAAATTTTAATTAAATGTTTATATAAAAAAAAGTTTTTAAAGTTGGATTAAAAATTGTTGAATTATTATTATCTTTGACAAGCTTAATAATTTTTATTAATAAAAAATTTTCTTGTTTATGGAACTTAAGTTTAAACTTGATTTAATGTTTATATAAAAAGTTTTTAAAGCTGGATTAAAATTGGTGAGTTATTATTATCTTTGAGAAGCTTTAAAATTGCTAAATATTCAGATAAATTAAACCACTTCAATTTAAAAATATTTTTTAAGTTTGGTTTAAATACTTCATTAAAAATTTAGTATACTAAAATAAAGCTTGGTTTAAATATAGAATATAGAATGTATTGTACCATATTTAATTTAATATTGTTAAAACCAAAGAAATTTAAAACTTAGTTGTGTCGAAATAAAAAACAACCTTGTTTTTCTACGAACGAATTTAATCTGGTCTTTTATAAATAAAAATTTTACAATTTATATGTAAAATGATATTTCTAATTATTGAAGAAGCGGTTCTTATTTAAAGAGAGTAATTTTAATTTTAACGGATTAATTTTATAGTAAGTAATTGTTAAAGCAAAACAAACATAATTTTTATAGTAATTTTCAAAACAAAGAATATCAAACCTAAATATCAGTGCTTCTTCAATATTTTCAATATTAACAACATTAGTATAGAATTTCATTTAGTAATTACATTTTATTCAATATATATTTATTTTTATTTCTGTAAGTTTTTATCTATACCGCCGCCTTTAAATGCAGCTAGGATGATGATGAGGTGCATTCAACTTCTTCAACTAGTAATGGAGCTAACGACTGAATTTGACGACGAACTATTTTTCTTTACATCTTACATCTACAACTCTTACTTTCCCATCCTTTCCAAATTATATCTTTGCTATTCTGCCCAATGGCCAGTGTTGAGGAGGAGCATTGTCCTCTGAAATAAGCACCAATGCTCTTACCTTTACATTTATGTGACTATCTTTCCATTTATAACGAATTTGCAAACTTGTAATATACTCTTCGGACCAACGTCTCCAAAAATGTTGTTGAATAGCTGTAATTCTATTAAATCTTTTAAGTAAGGATGTTCTAGAGGATGCACTTACATGTTTTTCAGGCAATGCATTCAATGGTGTTCCAATTAGAAAATGACCCGGTGTTAAAACTTCTCCATCGCTGGGATCGGATGACAGAGCTACGATAGGACGCGAATTCGGCATTACCTCGACTTGTGCTACATATGTAGTCATCTCTTCTAAAGTAAGATTTATAGCTCCCACTGTTTTAGATTATACTTTGCAGATTTGACCGCTGATTCCCAAATCCCGCCAAAATCCGGGGATCGAGTTGGTATATGCTGAAAAGAAATACCTTGAAGGGAACATCAGTGGAACAAGGGAAGTGTTCCAGGGAACATCTTTGTCGCACAATTGATAATAATGCCTGTGGCCCAGCATGAAAGTTAATAACGTGTAAATGTCATGTCAGCAATTTTACAAAATGGTGAACTTTGGGTAATAACAGACGATACTTCGTTGAATACGGCAGATTTGCTTGGCGTAGACGACCACCATCCCTTAAGAGTTTCATATGTTTATAATTCTCCAAGAATGGATTTAACGGTTTAAGATTGCTTTTTCTTATGACAGTATCGTAAAATATTTCGTTTGCAATAAGGACACAATTGTTAACAAGGAATCCTCTCGTTCTTCCGGGGATAGAACATCCATATTATCACGATTTTGTAACAGACATATATTTCTTCTTTTTAATCTACAATTTTTTACAAATCTTATTATAAGCGCAAATACCCCAATTATTTTATTATAACTACTAATTTTTCTACATAATCAAGTAGGTAGTTTTCTTCTACATAGTCAAGTAGGTTGACATAAAGGTTGTTAACGATAATTGATTTATTGAACGTGCATCCGGTAATTTCATATTAAATTTAATTTGCCTTGGAGGAGGCCATAACTCTTCAGGCTTGCTCAAGAACTCAGGGCCATTAAACCAATTCGAAGTTATTCTGGTGTGCAACCCCTTGATAAAATGTCGGCGGCATCGAAATACTAGCAATATGCCTCTTTATTCCTTCGGTTATTTCTTGAAATTGGGATACACGATTTGAAACGAATGTAGTTAAGGTTAGCGAATGTGAAGCTAACCAAACAAGGACAATTTCCGAATCAGTCCATAACATTATTTTTTCGTAATTTAATAAATTTTTTTTTGACTATCTTTAGCAGGTTGCCGAATAAAAGTGCTGCACATAATTCAAGTCTGGGAATAGTTTGTGCCTTAGAAGAAGCAACTCTAGATTTAGCTAACAACGATTTTACGTGAATATTTCCAAATTATCAATGCAACGTACATAAATACAGCTACCATAAGCTCGCAAGCTCGCATCTGCGAAGCCATGTATTTGGACATGTATTTACACAATTGGCAGTTGGAATTTGAATTTTTTCCAGGAAGCGTGTAATTCAGTAGGTAGGGCATTCAACACAGTCCAATTTTAATAACCATAACTATTGCATAAAAATTTTAGCCCATACAACTACAGGGTTGATAAGACCCATAGGATCGAATAATCGAGCTATGTAAACAAGTACCGTGCGTTTGGTTATTCTTTCATTTGTTTCTCTTTCACATGCAACAACGTATCTAATTTCATCAGAGGAGGGTTGCCAACATACACCAAGGGCCTTAAGGAATGATGAATCGTCAATAGCGATTAATTTTTCTCGCTCGCATTCTGGTACTTCAGAAAGAAATTCTTGATTATTCGAATACCATTTTTTAAGTTCCATTTTACCAGCTGTTAGGATTGAATTAACTTCAAATGAAATATTCTTTACCTCTTCAAGGGAGGAACCACCAGTTATCAAGTTATCCACATAGAAATTTCTTTTGATTATTTTCGATCCAATTAGAAAATTTCTGAGACCTTCATCTGCTAAATAAGATAACGCTCTAGTGGTTAGAAAGAATGCAGACGCGGTTCCGTATGTTAGGATTTTTAATCTAAATGTTTTTAATCTTTCATTGGAATTTTTTCTCCATAAAATGCATTTATAATATGAATCGCTTTCCTCAACATTAACCTGACGGTACATTTTACAAATATCCGCTTTTAAGGCATATTTATGAAATCGAAATCTTAATATAATTGAAACAAGATTATCTTGAATTGTCGGACCCACCATAAATACATCATTTAACGACAGATTAGAACTTGTTTTAGTATTAGCACTAAACACTACTCAAATTTTGGTAGATGTAGAATCTAACTGAAATACACAATGATGAGGAATGTAATATTTAACCAGGTGTTCGTTTTCTATAGAACTGACTCCATATGGCCAAGTGCCTCGTATTCATCTATGAAGTCTGAATATTGAGTCCTAAGATTCACGTCTCTGCTAAGTTTTTTCTCCAAATTAAAAGATTGCCCTAATTGATCAACAGAGGATTTAAAGGGAAGTTTTGTGACAAATCGGCCATCACCTAATCGATAAGTAGATGAAATGTACCAATCTTCACAGTATTGCTCTTCTTTTGATAATTTAGGAACATTATCTGCAACATGTTCCATTTTCCAAAACTGCTGTACAAATTGATTAAGATCGTAGTCTACCGGGTGGTGCTTAACGTTACCACTATTTACATCCTCTACAAACGATACGAGATTACACTTTTCATTCGTCTTCATTGTACTATGATCATATCTACCGGAAACAATCCATCCTAACAGAGTTTTTTGTAATGTCGGAAGATCATTAGCTTTATCTGACATACATATAAAAGTTCAAAAAATGATTCAGCGCCAATAAGTAGGTCGACATTTTGCTGTTTGTAATTTGTTTTGTTTTTTAGGTAAATTCACCCTTTTAACAGGCAAATTAACATCAGGCAGTATTTTCGAGATGCATGGTAAAACCAATAATTCCAAATTTAATTTAAAGTCCTTATGACATGACTTAATTACGGCATTTGTAGACAAACGAACCTTTGTCTTGTCGTTTCCTATTCTCGAAATACTTTTAATTGCCCTTGATTTTTTCAATTTTAATATTTGTGTCATAGGCTTACTAATAAAATTGAGTTGCGAGCTGGAATCAAGCAGTGCCCGAACGGGTTTGTATTGACCATAATAATCTTGTACATAAACAACAGCCGTAGCTAAAATGATATTTTTCTATTGAGGCGATTCCTCATATGACTCTTGAGAACATGAAGAAGTTATCATGTTTGATTGACTTGGAGAATCTGAAGAAGCAGTCAAATTATTATTTTTATTATTTTTGTTGTTCTCATTGAGAGGAAAAGATGAACTATTTGAATTTGAATATGTATGAAGCAACGAATGATGAGGTGACGAACAAACCCTGCATTTGGAAGAACTGCACCTTTTTACCGAATTTCCACTTTGTAGACAATTAATGCAAAGATTTAAGTCTTTAACCCTTTTAAAACGTTCTAGTACTGATAAATCAGAAAACTTTGAACATTTTTAAATATTGTGATCCCTTTCATTACAAAATATACACGAATCGCATACGGAATGCGCGGCGGTTAAGTTGGTAGAGTTTGCCGAACGAGAATGCGAAAACGACGACGATTTGGATTTTGATTGAACGTATTTTTTCATAGTTGGTATTTGCAACTATTTCGATACACGACATTCCAAAAACTGGCAACGTTTACTAAGAACCACTGCACAATCACTCCACTTAAATAATTCAGAGAAGGTTAGAGACTCCTCCCATGTAGTTTGTGATTCAGGATCTAATTTACTCATCACTATGTAAACTATCATTGCATTAGCAATATCTCCTTCATTTCCAATTGAGTTCATTGACCTGAATATAGCATTCACATTATAGATTAAATTTCTTAATTGTTTCATCTGTTTTTGTTAATTTTAGGCAGTTCGAAAAGCTCAGAAATTAATTCCTGAAACATTAAGGTTTTATTATCAAACCTATCTTTTAGATGTTGAATAATTTTAGGATAATTATCTTCCGAAATTGGAAAATCTGTAACAGAATTTTTAGCAAGGCCATCCACTACGCCAAGCAAAATATTACATTTTTCGATATTGGAATAATGAATGTTGTTATGAACTGTCTTATTATAAATCCCAATAAAGTTCGGATATTCCGAGTATTTTCCACTAAATCGAGGTAATTTGATTTTATGTAAATTTGGAGCAGAAGGCTGAATGACCAGGCTCTTATCAATATCTGGTTGGTTTTGTTCGATTCTTTTATCTTTAATTAAGGTCAAAATTGTAGCCTTGACAGAAATGTATAATTCCTTATAAGAAGCCCTTGTCGCGGACAGTCTTCCTCGTTTTAGGAAGGTTGTTATTTTACCACTTAGCCATCGTTATGTATACAAGATTCTCAAAATATTTTTTATTCGTTCTGGATACTTATTTAGTAGAAATATCTTGAGCTACAACCTTACGATAAATAATATGAATTTTGTAAGGCTTCCTAGAGCTAATTTTAGAAACTTTTGTCAGTTTTTTAATGTTCTAGTTCCTCATTTGCCAGTTGACATTAGTAGTAAGGATATGGCGGAGCTTTTAAGCTTACCAGGTAAAAATATGGCGGTTCAAATGGTGGAGCTTTTAATCAGCAAAGCTTAGCAGGTAAAGATATGGCGGCGCAAATGCTGGAACTTTTAAACAGCAAAGTTTTTAAGCGGTAAAGTACGAGAAAAGGTTTGTGTCTTTGATATTTTGCAAGATTATGTGGAGAGGAGCAAAACAATGGCGCTGCGGCTGCAACGCAGTTTTTAAGTGGTAAAGTATGAGTAAAAGGCTCATATGTTTGATATTTTAAATTTGTTTAAAGATTTATTTTTATTAATA
Organism: Poecilobothrus nobilitatus; assembly: GCA_947095535.1. Taxonomy (NCBI): domain Eukaryota; kingdom Metazoa; phylum Arthropoda; class Insecta; order Diptera; family Dolichopodidae; genus Poecilobothrus; species Poecilobothrus nobilitatus. Next base: position 124,995,688 of record OX352774.1, on the reverse strand, counting down.
AAAATTTTAATTAAATGTTTATATAAAAAAAAGTTTTTAAAGCTGGATTAAAAATTGTTGAATTATTATTATCTTTGACAAGCTTAATAATTTTTATTAATAAAAAATTTTCGTGTTTATGGAACTTAAGTTTAAACTTGATTTAATGTTTATATAAAAAGTTTTTAAAGCTGGATTAAAATTGGTGAATTATTATTATCTTTGAGAAGCTTTAAAATTGCTAAATATTCAGATAAATTAAACCACTTCAATTTAAAAATATTTTTTAAGTTTGGTTTAAATATAGAATATAGAATGTATTGTACCATATTTAATTTAATATTGTTAAAACCAAAGAAATTTAAAACTGAGTTGTGTCGAAATAAAAAACAACCTTGTTTTTCTACGAACGAATTTAATCTGGTCTTTTGTAAATAAAAATTTTACAATTTATATGTAAAATGATATTTCTAATTATTGAAGAAGCGGTTCTTATTTAAAGAGAGTAATTTTAATTTTAACGGATTAATTTTATAGTAAGTAATTGTTAAAGCAAAACAAACATAATTTTTATAGTAATTTTCAAAACAAAGAATATCAAACCTAAATATCAGTGCTTCTTCAATATTTTCAATATTAACAACATTAGTATAGAATTTCATTTAGTAATTACATTTTATTCAATATATATTTATTTTTATTTCTGTAAGTTTTTATCTATACCGCCGCCTTTAAATGCAGCTAGGATGATGATGAGGTGCATTCAACTTCTTCAACTAGTAATGGAGCTAACGACTGAATTTGACGACGAACTATTTTTCTTTACATCTTACATCTACAACTCTTACTTTCCCATCCTTTCCAAATTATATCTTTGCTATTCTGCCCAATGGCCAGTGTTGAGGATGAGCATTGTCCTCTGAAATAAGCACCAATGCTCTTACCTTTACATTTATGTGACTATCTTTCCATTTATAACGAATTTGCAAACTTGTAATATACTCTTCGGACCAACGTCTCCAAAAATGTTGTTGAATAGCTGTAATTCTATTAAATCTTTTAAGTAAGGATGTTCTAGAGGATGCACTTACATGTTTTTCAGGCAATGCATTCAATGGTGTTCCAATTAGAAAATGACCCGGTGTTAAAACTTCTTCATCGCTGGGATCGGATGACAGAGCTACGATAGGACGCGAATTCGGCATTACCTCGACTTGTGCTACATATGTAGTCATCTCTTCTAAAGTAAGATTTATAGCTCCCACTGTTTTAGATTATACTTTGCAGATTTGACCGCTGATTCCCAAATCCCGCCAAAATCCGGGGATCGAGTTGGTATATGCTGAAAAGAAATACCTTGAAGGGAACATCAGTGGAACAAGGGAAGTGTTCAAGGGAACATCTTTGTCGCACAATTGATAATAATGCCTGTGGCCCAGCATGAAAGTTAATAACGTGTAAATGTCATGTCAGCAATTTTACAAAATGGTGAACTTTGGGTAATAACAGACGATACTTCGTTGAATACGGCAGATTTGCTTGGCGTAGACGACCACCAACCCTTAAGAGTTTCATATGTTTATAATTCTCCAAGAATGGATTTAACGGTTTAAGATTGCTTTTTCTTATGACAGTATCGTAAAATATTTCGTTTGCAATAAGGACACAATTGTTAACAAGGAATCCTCTCGTTCTTCCGGGGATAGAACATTCATATTATCACGATTTTGTAACAGACATATATTTCTTCTTTTTAATCTACAATTTTTTACAAATCTTATTATAAGCGCAAATACCCCAATTATTTTATTATAACTACTAATTTTTCTACATAATCAAGTAGGTAGTTTTCTTCTACATAGTCAAGTAGGTTGACATAAAGGTTGTTAACGATAATTGATTTATTGCATCCGGTAATTTCATATTAAATTTAATTTGCCTTGGAGGAGGCCATAACTCTTCAGGCTTGCTCAAGAACTCAGGGCCATTAAACCAATTCGAATTAATAAACCAATTCGAAGTTATTCTGGTGTGCAAACCCTTGATAAAATGTCGGCGGCGTTCGAAATGCTAGCAATATGCCTCTTTATTCCTTCGGTTATTTCTTGAAATTGGGATACACGATTTGAAACGAATGTAGTTAAGGTTAGCGAATGTGAAGCTAACCAAACAAGGACAATTTCCGAATCAGTCCATAACATTATTTTTTCGTAATTTAATACATTTTTTTTTGACTATCTTTAGCAGGTTGCCGAATAAAAGTGCTGCACATAATTCAAGTCTGGGAATAGTTTGTGCCTTAGAAGAAGCAACTCTAGATTTAGCTAACAACAATTATACATGAATATTTCCAAAATTATCAATGCAACGTACATTAATACAGCTACCATAAGCTCGCAAGCTCGCATCTGCGAAGCCATGTATTTGGACATGTATTTACACAATTGGCAGTTGGAATTTGAATTTTTTCCAGGAAGCGTGTAATTCAGTAGGTAGGGCATTCAACACAGTCCAATTTTAATAACCATAACTATCGCATAAAAATTTTAGCCCATACAACTACAGGGTTGATAAGACCCATAGGATCGAATAATCGAGCTATGTAAACAAGTACCGTGCGTTTGGTTATTCTTTCATTTGTTTCTCTTTCACATGCAACAACGTATCTAATTTCATCAGAGGAGGGTTGCCAACATACACCAAGGGCCTTAAGGAATGATGAATCGTCAATAGCGATTAATTTTTCTCGCTCGCATTCTGGTACTTCAGAAAGAAATTCTTGATTATTCGAATACCATTTTTTAAGTTCCATTTTACCAGCTGTTAGGATTGAATTAACTTCAAATGAAATATTGTTTACCTCTTCAAGGGAGGAACCACCAGTTATCAAGTTATCCACATAGAAATTTCTTTTGATTATTTTCGATCCAATTAGAAAATTTCTGAGACCTTCATCTGCTAAATAAGATAACGCTCTAGTGGCTAGAAAGAATGCAGACGCGGTTCCGTATGTTAGGATTTTTAATCTAAATGTTTTTAATCTTTCATTGGAATTTTTTCTCCATAAAATGCATTTATAATATGAATCGCTTTCCTCAACATTAACCTGACGGTACATTTTACAAATATCCGCTTTTAAGGCATATTTATGAAATCGAAATCTTAATATAATTGAAACAAGATTATCTTGAAACTGAATTTGACGACGAACTATTTTTCTTTACATCTACAACTCTTACTTTCCCATCCTTTCCAAATTATATCTTTGCTATTCTGCCCAATGGCCAGTGTTGAGGAGGAGCATTGTCCTCTGAAATAAGCACCAATGCTCTTACCTTTACATTTATGTGACTATCTTTCCATTTATAACGAATTTGCAAACTTGTAATATACTCTTCGGACCAACGTCTCCAAAAATGTTGTTGAATAGCTGTAATTCTATTAAATCTTTTAAGTAAGGATGTTCTAGAGGATGCACTTACATGTTTTTCAGGCAATGTATTCAATGGTGTTCCAATTAGAAAATGACCCGGTGTTAAAACTTCTTCATCGCTGGGATCGGATGGCAGAGCTACGATAGGACGCGAATTCGGCATTACCTCGACTTGTGCTACATATGTAGTCATCTCTTCTAAAGTAAGATTTATAGCTCCCACTGTTTTAGATTATACTCTGCAGATTTGACCGCTGATTCCCAAATCCCGCCAAAATGCGAGGATCGAGTTGGTATATGCTGAAAAGAAATACCTTGAAGGGAACATCAGTTAGAAGTAACATTTTTTTTTTGTTAAAAGTAAAATTCTTGTTTAGCATCTTCTAATTCTCTAAGAGCGCCAACGAAATTTGTGGCGTTATCGCAGTATAGACGGTATCATAAACCGCGTGTTGAAATAAATCTTTTCAGAGCTGCAATAAAGGTGTTCGAAGCCAAAGAAGTTACAACTTCTAAATGGACTGCATGTGTCACAAAGCATACGAATATAGTGATATATGATTTATTAAAAGATTTTTCACGAGCTCCAAAAGACAGCATTACAGGTCCGCAAAAATCAACCCCTATTATGTGGAATGAACGCGATGGTTTCAATCGATCTTGCGAAAGATCACCCATTATTTGTTTTAACAGCCTAGGACGAAACGAAAAGCATCTTATTCAATTTCTAACGATGTTTGTCATTATTGATCTTCCATTTATTATCCAGAATCTTTGACGCACAATTGATAATAATGCCTGTGGCCCAGCATGAAAGTTAATAACGTGTAAATGTCTTGTCAGCAATTTTACAAAATGGTGAACTTTGGGTAATAACAGACGATACTTCGTTGAATACGGCAGATTTGCTTGGCGTAGACGACCACCAACCCTTAAGAGTTTCATATGTTTATAATTCTCCAAGAATGGATTTAACGGTTTAAGATTGCTTTTTCTTATGACAGTATCGTAAAATATTTCGTTTGCAATAAGGACACAATTGTTAACAAGGAATCCTCTCTTCCGGGGATAGAACATCCATATTATCACGATTTTGTAACAGACATATATTTCTTCTTTTTAATCTACAATTTTTTACCAATCTTATTATAAGCGCAAATACCCCAATTATTTTATTTTAACTACTATTTTTTCTACATAGTCAAGTAGGTAGTTTTCTTCTACATAGTCAAGTAGGTTGACATAAAGGTTGTTAACGATAATTGATTTATTGAACGTGCATCCGGTAATTTCATATTAAATTTAATTTGCCTTGGAGGAGGCCATAACTCTTCAGGCTTGCTCAAGAACTCAGGGCCATTAAACCAATTCGAATTAATAAACCAATTCGAAGTTATTCTGGTGTGCAAACCCTTGATAAAATGTCGGCGGCGTTCGAAATGCTAGCAATATGCCTCTTTATTCCTTCGGTTATTTCTTGAAATTGGGATACACGATTTGAAACGAATGTAGTTAAGGTTAGCGAATGTGAAGCTAACCAAACAAGGACAATTTCCGAATCAGTCCATAACATTATTTTTTCGTAATTTAATACATTTTTTTTTGACTATCTTTAGCAGGTTGCCGAATAAAAGTGCTGCACATAATTCAAGTCTGGGAATAGTTTGTGCCTTAGAAGAAGCAACTCTAGATTTAGCTAACAACAATTATACATGAATATTTCCAAAATTATCAATGCAACGTATATAAATACAGCTACCATAAGCTCGCAAGCTCGCATCTGCGAAGCCATGTATTTGGACATGTATTTGCACAATTGGCAGTTGGGATTTGAATTTTTTCCAGGAAGCGTGTAATTCAGTAGGTAGGGCACTCAACACAGTCCAATTTTAATAACCATAACTATTGCATAAAAATTTTAGCCCATACAACTACAGGGTTGATAAGACCCATAGGATCGAATAATCGAGCTATGTAAACAAGTACCGTGCGTTTGGTTATTCTTTCATTTGTTTCTCTTTCACATGCAACAACGTATCTAATTTCATCAGAGGAGGGTTGCCAACATACACCAAGGGCCTTAAGGAATGATGAATCGTCAATAGCGATTAATTTTTCTCGCTCGCATTCTGGTACTTCAGAAAGAAATTCTTGATTATTCGAATACCATTTTTTAAGTTCCATTTTACCAGCTGTTAGGATTGAATTAACTTCAAATGAAATATTGTTTACCTCTTCAAGGGAGGAACCACCAGTTATTTAGTTATCCACATAGAAATTTCTTTTGATTATTTTCGATCCAATTAGAAAATTTCTGAGACCTTCATCTGCTAAATAAGATAACGCTCTAGTGGCTAGAAAGAATGCAGACGCGGTTCCGTATGTTAGGATTTTTAATCTAAATGTTTTTAATCTTTCATTGGAATTTTTTCTCCATAAAATGCATTTATAATATGAATCGCTTTCCTCAACATTAACCTGACGGTACATTTTACAAATATCCGCTTTTAAGGCATATTTATGAAATCGAAATCTTAATATAATTGAAACAAGATTATCTTGAATTGTCGGACCCACCATAAATACATTATTTAACGACAGATTAGAACTTGTTTTAGTATTAGCACTAAACACTACTCAAATTTTGGTAGATGTAGAATCTAACTGAAATACACAATGATGAGGAATGTAATATTTAACCAGGTGTTCGTTTTCTATAGAACTGACACCATATGGCCAAGTGCCTCGTATTCATCTATGAAGTCTGAATATTGAGTCCTAAGATTCACGTCTCTGCTAAGTTTTTTCTCCAAATTAAAAAATCGCCTTTGAGCGAACTGAAAAGATTGCCCTAATTGATCAACAGAGGATTTAAAGGGAAGTTTTGTGACAATTCGGCCATCACCTAATCGATAAGTAGATGAAATGTACCAATCTTCACAGTATTGCTCTTCTTTTGATAATTTAGGAACATTATCTGCAACATGTTCCATTTTCCAAAACTGCTGTACAAATTGATTAAGATCGTAGTCTACCGGGTGGTGCTTAACGTTACCACTATTTACATCCTCTACAAACGATACGAGATTACACTTTTCATTCGTCTTCATTGTACTATGATCATATCTATCGGAAACAATCCATTCTAACAGAATTTTTTGCAATGTCGGAAGATCATTGCCTAGCTTTATCTGACATACATATAAAAGTTCAAAAAATGATTCAGCGCCTATACGTAGGTCGACATTTTGCTGTTTGTAATTTGTTTTGTTTTTTAGGTAAATTCACCCTTTCAACAGGCAAATTAACATCAGGCAGTATTTTCGAGATGCATGGTAAAACCAATAATTCCAAATTTAATTTAAAGTCCTTATGACATGACTTAATTACGACATTTGTAGACAAACGAACCTTTGTCTTGTCGTTTCATATTCTCGAAATACTTTTAATTACCCTTGATTTTTTCAATTTTAATATTTGTGTCATAGGCTTACTAATAAAATTGAGTTGCGAGCTGGAATCAAGCAGTGCCCGAACGGGTTTGTATTGACCATAATAATCTTGTACATAAACAACAGCCGTAGCTAAAATGATATTTTTCTATTGAGGCGATTCCTCATATGACTCTTGAGAACATGAAGAAGTTATCATGTTTGATTGACTTGGAGAATCTGAAGAAGCAGTCAAATTATTATTTTTATTATTTCTCTTGTTCTCATTGAGAGGAAAAGATGAACTATTTGAATTTGAATATCTATGAAGCAACGAATGATGAGGTGACGAACAAACTCTGCATTTGGAAGAACTGCACCTTTTTACCGAATTTCCACTTTGTAGACAATTAATGCAAAGATTTAAGTCTTTAACCCTTTTAAAACGTTCTAGTACTGATAAATCAGAAAACTTTGAACGTTTTTAAATATTGTGATCCCTTTCATTACAAAATATACACGAATCGCATACGGAATGCGCGGCGGTTAAGTTGGTAGAGTTTGCCGAACGAGAATGCGAAAACGACGACGATTTGGATTTTGATTGAACGTATTTTTTCATAGTTGGTATTTGCAACTATTTCGATTCGCGACATTCCAAAAACTGGCAACGTTTACTAAGAACCATTGCACAATCACTCCACTTAAATAATTCAGAGAAGGTTAGAGACTCCTCCCATGTAGTTTGTGATTCAGGATCTAATTTACTCATCACTATGTAAATTATCATTGCATTAGCAATATCTCCTTCATTTCCAATTGAGTTCATTGACCTGAATATAGCATTCACATTATCGATTAAATTTCTTAATTGTACAGATGAATTTTTGTTAATTTTAGGTAGTTCGAAAAGCTCAGAAATTAATTCCTGAAACATTAAGGTTTTATTATCAAACCTATCTTTTAGATGTTGAATAATTTTAGGATAATTATCTTCCGAAATTGAAAATTCTGTAACAGAATTTTTAGCAAGGCCATCCACTGCGCCAAGCAAAATATTACATTTTCCGATATTGGAATAATGAATGTTGTTATGAACTGTCTTATTATAAATCCCAATAAAGTTCGGATATTCCGAGTATTTTCCACTAAATCGAGGTAATTTGATTTTATGTAAATTTGGAGCAGAAGGCTGAATGACCAGACTCTTATCAATATCTGGTTGGTTTTGTTCGATTCTTTTATCTTTAATTAGGGTCAAAATTGTAGCCTTGACAGAAATGTATAATTCCTTATAAGAAGCCCTTGTCGCGGAATCATCACCCTCAAATGAAATGGAAATAATAAAATAACACCAGCACTAAACCAAATTTAAAAAAACATATAAAACAATTAAGATTCCTAGCCTGTGCAAAGAAGAGTATAAAAACCAAACGAAAAATTTTAGTTCAACATGGTGGATTTTTACCAACTTTAATAGGAACTATATTATCTGGTGTAATAGGAAAATTGCTCAATAAGACATAATGCAGCGAATGATTGTTATGTCACCAGAAATATTTTCAAAATTTAGCAAATTATTTCAAGATGATAAAAATTTGGATATATTAGATCAAAAAATGAAAAAAGTTTTATATGATAAAAAATTAAAACCATTGCAAAAATGGTACTTATACCTTCAAAACCTCCTCAAATATGGAATTAACAAAATTAACAAGCAAAAAGATTACCAGACAAGGCTAATAATCTTACATTTGATACAGGTACTCAAACAAAATTCTTTTCTAAACAAAATGCATATACAGAAACTGAATTTCCTAAATACAAATCAACATCAACACAGACCAATTTTGTACCTTTAGTTACTGGTGATGTGTTTGAATATGACCCTAAAAAAGAACATTCAGATATGGATATCGATTTAACACATTACGATTTGGATGATGAAAATTCATTTAAAAAATTAGCTCGAACTGAAATGTTGAATGATGAAAAATTAGTGGAAAGACCATCTCTAAGCTCTGATTATCGAATGTTTGAAACACCGAGTGGTGATGTAATTATCGTTGCTGTTCCATCTCCTGAAAAGAAGAAGACACTAAGATCGGCCGGCAGTACAATATCCTCAACTATACTCTCACAGTTTCCTGAAACAAAATAACGAAAACTAAAACCATTACTAACAAGTCCAAAACTAAGAACTTCATCAACACCGGAATGGACAACATATAAATAGTGCAACATTTTATGTTTTAGAAGAATTTAACAAAGATGGATAGTCAAGATGACTTCTATGTAACATTGTTTAGCAATGATAATCTAAAACTATTTCCAGACAACACTTTAGCTTCATTCGAAAATAAATTACCTATTCACTTTGATTTAAGAAATGGAAATTGGAAAGTTGGTCTTTCAGAAATATATCTGAACGATTGTCTACAAACAGAAGAATTTAACAAAGAGCAATGTGCTTTTATCAATATTGGGCAATATAATGTTTACATAAGAAACATTGAAAAACCTCTTGAAAAAATCAAAGTAACCAAATCTATTAGGTTACACATATTATTCATATAACGATTCGGAATTACATTTGGATGATTGGAAATTTAATTTTTTACCAACGCTTATTAAAAATATAACTCCTAATCCGGAATTTACTCGCAACCAAGTTTTCAAAGAATTTTTTAATGAAGTTTTGACATATATCTCTACTCCTAAAAATTATGATGATGTAACATTTAAAAAAGTGTCAGAATCTATCTAACCAACGCGATTTAATACGAATATCGCAGACATTTGATGAAGATAGTTTCTATATAAAAGTTAATCACAGTTACAATATCAAAACATTATTAAGTGAATTATTTCAACAAAAAAAAAATATAAAAAATTTCAAAATAAAATTACCTGAACTATTCAAATTAGCTGTTGCTAATAATAAAGATGAATTGAATGGAATGGTGATGATTTATTCATATATCTGTTTTTGGAAGTAGCAAAGTGCGTGCATTGAGAGCTATCAACATAGAAAATTGTAGAATACCTACAAATATTTAATTTGGAAATGTCCATTACATTCCTATAGAAAAAAATTGTTTTGAAACGATAGCGATTAAAATTTGCAATCAATACGGTGATGGAATAAATTTTGTTTCCAGTTACTATCTAACAAAAATTGTATTACATTTTAAAAAGCATTGATTGCTCCCCAATTGAAATAACATAAATACTACTACTCAAATATGATATGCTGTCAAACATGGAAAGAGCTTACGTGAGATATTATTCCTCTCAAGTAGGTGGAGGAATCAACGATATTTGGCCTTTATTACAATTTTATCCAGCTAAACAAAAAGGGCGTGGTTTTGGAAATATATTCGGAAGTTTAATTCGTTACTTAAACTCTATTTTTAATGATATATCATCTGGTGCAAACATAAAAGAAGCTGTAATTGATCAAAGCAAAGGCAGCATAAAAAAATATACGAAAATCAGTAGTTAACCAACTGCATTCGATGTATGGAGGAAAACGAAGAGCTATAAAAAGACGAAGAACTATAAAAAAACGAGCAATTTCTAAAAAGACGCATTTGAAGTCGAAAAAACGACGAAAAAAGCATATTAAAACCTCTGATATATTCAATTAAAAAATGGAATGTATGAACCCTGTATCAAATTTAAATGAATGTAACAACCTACATCAAATTTAATGTTCAAATATTAAAAAAAGATGGATCAGTTTGGAGTGAAAACGATAAAATAGGAACCGGAAATGAAGCAAGGGCAGCTCCGCAGCCGAGTGTTGTAAATAATTTATTACACTCTTTAATTAAACAATGTAATGTAACTCTAAATGGAAAAAAACATCACTCCTTCAGACTCCTTATACCATTATAAAGCATACTTAACTACTTTACTAAATTATGGTACAGATTCCAGTCAAACACATCTGGAAGCATCTGGTTGGGAATTGGATAAAACAAATGTAAATGATTTTAACAATTCTGGTTCTAAATCAAGACAAAAAACATACAATAATTCTGCAATAGTAGAATTAATGGGAAAATTACATGTAGATTTCTTCAATACTTCTAAATTTCTTTTAAATAATGTTGACATTCGAATTGCTTTAGCATTAGAGAAACAAGATTTTTTTATTTTCTTTAACGATGCCGATGAAAGCTATTTAAAAATTCTCGAAGCTACGTTATACATGAAACATTTAACAATTAATCCCAGCATATTGATAGCACATAATACTGTATTGGAAAAGGCTAACGCGAAATATTTTTATACAAGAAGTGAAATCAAAACATTTACAATTCCAGCTAACACTTCCAACATATCATTGGATAATATATTTATAGGGCAAATACCAAAAGCTCTAGTTTTTGTATGGTTAATAATGAAAATTTCAATGGTAAAAGATCAAAAAATCCATACCATTTCGATCATCAAAATCTCACACAATTTCAATTATATGTGAATGGAGTGCCTACACCAAACTCTGCAATTGAAACAAATTTTACATTGAATAATCTTTGCAATTCTCGTGCATGTTTAACATTATTTAGCGGAACAGGTATACATTATTCTGATAGAGGACATCAAATTTCAAAAGAACTATTTTCAAAAAGTTATACAATACTGGCTATTGATTTGTCAACAGACGGCTCGGGAACAGATACATGTCAAAGTTTATTAAACCAGGGAGTGGTAAAGATTGAAGCAAGACTGAGTTCTCCATTAACTTCAACATTAACATGTATTGTGTTTGCAGAATTTGATGCTAATATAGAAATTGATAAAAATCGTAACGTTTACGTAAACATATAAAAAGGAAGTTCAGGCGACCCTTTCGCCTCACTTAAAAATGGCATGTGCTATAGTAGATTTATCGTTCTGTACGGATGATAACATACAATATTTGTAAAAAATCTTGTTGTGGTTGGAATAAAAGAAAAATGCAAAACTATTTCAAAAGAATTAAAGTATAAATTCCCAACCAGAGATTTAAAAAGAACAGAAATCAAGAATTTTTCTTTTGGGCATATGGACAACAACAAAACAACTAATAATTTAATAAATTTATTGGAAAAATTCGATATAGTGTTGACAAATGGAAAACTTAAAGTTGAATTTTTAACAGCATACATAAATGGAAATACTCAACTAATTGATATTTCTCATTTATAAAACAATAATGAATACACTTCAGATAGAGAAAGTGTTGAAATGTAATAGTGCAACCAGAAAACTATTTAAAGGTGTTTTTGCTGTTGATCAAATACCGAAAAATATTTCAAAACCTGGTATTTTAGTAATAAATACCGACACTTCTGCTAAAAAAGGAACACATTGGCTAGCAATTTTTGTATCAGTTCAAGGCTGTGTAGAATATTTTGATTTATTTGGAAATATACCATTCCATAGTGAGATTGTGAAATTTCTACAAAATCAATCAAAATGTTTTATTTTCAACAATAAACGTTTACAAAGTGACTTTACATCAGTCTGTGGTCAATATTGTTGTGTATATTTATGGATGCGATGTAACTGCAAGAGCATGAAACATTTTATTAATTTATTCAATACATCATCCCCTCTTAAAAACGATAAAACAATACAAAGAATGTTTCGAAGAATTTTTAAAAAAAGAAAATGAAACTAAGAAAACTATTTCGAACTAATATATATATAAATTTTTTAAATATATATTCCATCAGTTTAAAAAAAAATAAAATGGAGTCAACATCAAATATCGAAACATTTGAAAAACAAAGCAAAGGCAACAGCAGGAGCAGCAACAGCAACGAATCACAAGAAAATCTCTTATTAAGTTACATTTATTATTTGGATAAAAAACAAACAAGAAAAATACAAATTGAATTTAATGTTGAAAATTTCGCTGCTACAATAATTTTCCAACGTAATCGTAAAGTTATTAGCGAAATGAATTATTTCGAGTGGTATGCATTTTATCAAGATTTTACAAGCAACCAACTCCATAAATTAAATTCAAATAAATTTCCACTAAAATTTAATTATGCTTGGGGAACATTTAAAAAACTTACATTGGAACCAGATAAGTATACCCGATTTTGTCTTATGTTAGACTTTATTCAAGCAGTGATGTCATATAACAATGGAGCCGAATTGAATGTACGAGAATATGTATTAAAATATTTTAAGAGATGTATTGCAAAGAATAAGCTTAAACTGGAACAAGAAGATTTCTATATTCCTATGAATTTGCATATAGCTCAATGCAACTATTCCCAGCTCTTTTATGAAATACCATTATTTATGTCTGAAAAAATATATTGGTCAACAATAAATAAAACAAATATTTTTTAAAACCAATTTTTATTATTATGTTTTATTAAAAACATATATAAATTCATACAATTTTTTACAGCACATCCTTGCAAATTTTCCGTATTTTGATGGTGGGGACAAATGGTGATGAAATTCCTTAGTTTTTGTAGAGGTGGAATTTTATTATCTAAATTGATAACTTCTACTATTGAATTTAAAAAAGACCTATCTAAAAATTGTTTTTTTTTAAGACCTTTTACATAAATGATATCAAATGATGTTAAATAATTCTCTAAGCTATTTTTTAATTGTAGATATTCTATAAAACCATCATTCCAGTCCAACATATTAATTTTCTTTTTGTTATATTCATTTTGTTGTTTAGCATCAAAATTTAATTCTTCAAATGAATATGGTGCTTTAAACATAAATAACATTGGTACAAGAGAACCATCAGATATCATAGAAAATTCTTTTAAAAAATATTCTCTATTATTTCCAATAACAAATTGTAAATCAACTATAGCCCTCCTGCTGCTGCTGCTGTTGTTGTTGCTGTTCATTTTATTCTTTACTACTCGTATATATTAAAATAAACCAATAGTGTAATAGCAAACAATAGTAGCAGCAGCATTAGCATTTTATTTATACTTTTGATTTCAGCAATCTTGTAGGGGGATACCTAAAGATTATACAGAATGGAAAAATTTGTCTCAAATCCTCCATCAGATCTTCGGATCTTCAAAGACCGTTTCAAAAAAAAAAAAAAACAATCTGATCTCATCCGCTTGACTATGGGAGAAAACTTGCTGTCTCTCTCTCTCGCTCTCTCGCAGATTGTTATTATTATTATTATTTTTTTTTTAATGTTTATTTGTTGTAAATCAACGCTAAAGTCTGGCAACAGTTGACCCGGAGACATGGCGATGACGCCCGTCGCAGCCCTGGGCCCTCAGCCGCTCCGGGCGCTCGGGCACTAGATCCCAAGAGCCGGGAACGTTGTTAGAGCCAGTCTTCCGGAAGTCCGTTACCGGAACCGGTCCTCCGGAAGTCCGTTGCCAGAATCGGTCTTACAGAAGTCTGTTTCTAGAACCGGTCCTCCGGAAGTCCGTTACCGGAGCCGGTCTTCCGGAAGTCCGTTGTCGGAGCCGGTCCTGCTGAAATAAGACATAGCAGGTAGTAATAGGAGGTAAATAAAAAAACAAAACAAAATTGCTAATATATATTTCATTTTAATAATTTTTCTTGAGTATTTATATCTACAGCAGGAATAAGGTCAAACAATGCCATATTCCATCTATCCTTGTCACGTCCCGTAAATTTAAAATAAAAATAAGTACTATTTAATTCAGCCAATTGTGACTGAGTTGCTACCTTTTTGGAAAATCGCTCTGGCATAAAAATATAGTGATTTCCTTGCTCAATGGGTCTTGCACTTCACACAGTACCACTGTTTGTCCTCTTTTCGTATCTAAAAATCTCCAAGATAGCACCTCATACATTTTATCTTTCATCAAAAAATCAATATTTAGGTTTGGTTCAATTTCACCCTTCCCCAACGAAATTAAGTTTTCAATAAAAGCCTGCAAAATTATATATATATATATAAATATATATATGTAAATAGATATAGAAAATAATATAGAATTAATTTAAGAATAAGAAAAAAAAAAATCTTACCATTTTTATATTTGTTTTTTTTTTTTTTTTTTTTTGTGGTTTTTTCAATATGAACTGATTTTGTTTTTGAAATAAGTTAATTAACATCAGTTTATATACATTTGTAAAATATTATAGAAGAAAGAGAAAATCATGCCTCCCCAACTACTATATGTTTTTAACATGATATAATATCATTAAATTTTTTTTTTTTTTTTTTTGTATCCAATATCAATTTATTTGTAATTATAATGAACACACATCTAACCACAAATATTACACATTAAATATTTATGAATTTATTATGCAATACCTGTTGCTACTTTTTCAATGTATAAATTAGTTGTTATTAAAATAAAATATAAAATGTAATGTAAACATCATTGAAAGACATTATAAAAAAAAAAAAAACATTGATTTGACTATTTACACATTGTTTCACATTCATTTGACTCATTAAACATATGTGTGTTATTAACATACTTAAAACTTTTAACACACAAACACACACACACATGTACCACACAGCACAGTTTTTATTTAGTAAATTTTTTTTCTAATATGATGCAACTTTGGTTAGTACATATTTATTATTATTATTATTATACTACATAAAGCATAAATTATGTATTTGTCAAGTTGTTGTTGTTTCATTAATTTATATTGATTATTGATTTTGTGGTTAGAAAACGTAACTACCTACAAAAAAAAAAAAAAAAAAAGTTATTAAGAATAATCCTGCAATAATCTTTGTTGCATTCATTAGATATTATTTACACAAATTAATTTTGTAAATACATATGGAAGTTAGACAATTATTTTTTTTTTTTTTATTGAAAAATAAATATTCCTTTCACTTTTTTATATAGTGTTATGATAAAATAATATAAAAAATTTTGTGTATATCTTAAATACTTCGACATCTATTATAAAAAGTGCAAGTGCAATTTTGCACATCATGACTTTGTTGGTATATAGTTTCAATTTTATAATAATTTGATTAATATGCAACATTGTAGTAATTCATTAGAAAAATGTGTTTTTATGTTCTGATATGTTATATATATATACATTCAAATTATGCAATCAAGTTAGTTTCGGTTTATCTATATAGAATTAGAAAAATTTGTATATATATACAATTAACTTCTTGAGTTTACGTGTTAAATCACTAAATTTAAGACTAAGTTAAAGTCATTTATAGACTAAATTAATATTGTTTTAATATAAGAAAAGGACACTAACAAAAAAAAAATAAAAAATAAAAATGAATTCAGAAAATAAAAGAATTAAATTGTAATGTGATAAATGTGAAAACACAATTAAAACATAATTGTGAAATATGTAAAAAATCATTTAATAGAAATGATAGTTTATTAAGACATAAAAAGAGACATCAAAAAAATTTGGAAAATATAAAATGTACCACTTTTTGGAACTACCACATCCGAACAAACAAACATAAAAGTAATGCAGCAGAAATAATTAGATCTAATATTAGACATATTGATGAATGCTTTCAAAATATAATAGAAACGTGTATTAGAGATAATGATGATGAAAGCATACTAAACCCATCAAACTTTCTGGAAAAGGCTCAGACCGATATAATTGAATTATTGATGCAATCATTAAAAAAGCACAACGCTATAAAAGTAAATCTTGAGCTTTTTGGTGAATATATAACTTAGTTATAGTGTGAATCGAACTGTGTTTAAACCTAAAGCCAAACTGATTTTGAGGAATTATATCTTTTTCATTTACTAACTTTGTGATTTTATCATTTATAAGTGTTTCAAAAACTTTACTTATGTTAGGCTATGAGGCTAATTGGTCTGTAATTATTAGGATTAGACGGATCTTGGCCTGGTTTTTTTTAGCAATATAGTTTTCGAAATTTTCCATATTTTTGGAAAATACGAGTTGTTAATTGCATTATTAAAAAGTATTACGTATTTTGAAATTATTAAATCACTTACATTTTTTAATACTAAATTTGGAATTTTATCTATACCGGTTGAAGTTTTATTATTTAAAGCTTTAAATTTACCGCAAAGTTCAGTTTGGTTCGTGTAATGGCTATTTTCACCACACTGTTCTGATGATTTATTTATATTCGAAAAGTTACAAAGAGAAATACTATTTTTATGCCATTGGTTAATGTTGTGTTTGAATTGATCTATTTTTTCTGTGATATTGATATGAAACCTATTATTGGGAGATAAATGAATTTTGTGACTATTTTGTAGGTATGTACCTAATACATTGGGAATTTCTCTTTGGTCTTGCAATATAAATTTATGTGATTTTTTTAATTTTGTAATATCAATGTTATTTTGTGTAAGTAAAGATATGTCATTAGAATCTATGTGCAGGTTATTGATTTTATTAGAATTATTTTTATGAAATATTTTATTTAGCTCAGGAAACATATTATTATTTGGTTTGAGTTTTTCAAGTCGACATTGCCAATATTTGTTGATTTCTACATTTATTTGTTGTTTAATAAGCGTTTTGATATTGTTTAAAAGACTTTTAAGTAAATTTAAATTATAAGTTGAAAAATTATATCTTTGTCTGTTAATTTTATGAATATCTTTTAATAAGCTGTTTTTTTTGTTTAATAGTATTTTTAATTTGGTGGAGTAAAATTTTTTTAAATTATTGGAAGTTTTATTTTTTGGCATAGTTTCATGCATAGTATTTAGGATTATTTCGTTTAATTGAAGGAGGTGGTAATCTATTTTTTGATTGGAAATGTTGGAATTATCTATGATTTTATTGTTATTCGATAAGTATTTGTTAGCAAATTTACTACCTAATTTTTTTTGAAATATTCTCCAATTTGTTTTTGCAAAGTTAAAATTATCATTGTTTGGTAGCTCTTCGTTTATTTTTGAAAGTTCATCATTAATAATGGTGAATGGTATGAGAATAGCGTTGTGGTCGCTATCATATGGAAGAGTGTTTATTTTATTATGAGAGTCAGAGAGACTTATTTTTATTCTCACATCAGCCAATGCAAGATCGATATAAGAGTTTGCCCGTGGTAATGTGGGTGCATCTGATAGAAGTAAATTACTCTTAAATTTTATTTTATTAGTTTCTAGCCATTTGTATAATTGTAAACCTCTAGCATTATTTATGGAATTTAGCCATGACGTGTGTTTGGCATTAAAATCTCCAGTTATGATATAATAGTTATTTAAATTATTTAAATTTAATAGCATAAAAATTTTTTCTAATTCTGTTAAAAAATATTTTGAGTTTCTATTTGATGCATAAATAGAAACTATGAATAATTTTTTATTTTGTTTTAATTGTAATGATATAACAACAGGTTCGATTCATTGAAAATCATCAAAAATGTCATTATTTACAATCTTAAATTGGAAATGTTTTTTAATTCCTATGGCAACACCTCCGCCATCGAGATCAGTTTTTCGATCTCTTCTAATTAAACAATAATTGTCAAAAACCATGTGGTCGCTTGACTTAAGCTTTGTCTCGCTCACACATATTATGTCAGGCTTATAGATCTCCAGAAAGTACATAAAAGAGAATTTTTTATTGTAGGAGATTAATGAATTCACATTAATTGAAATTAATTTGTAATACAAATTAGAATTAGTCATAGTGTTGATTGGATTCAATACTCATACAGTCGAAAAGTATATTTATTCCATCTGCGTTAGAGCTTATTTTTTTTTCTACATTGTTAATTTTTTTTTGCATTTCTTGAATGCTGTTTCTTATTTCTAATAGTATATTGCTATTAACGTTATCAGTGTTAGTATTCTCCCTATGGCTATTACTATTGTTAGTATTTTTTTTGTTACTTACAACACTAGCATATGATACGTTTGGACGAGTAATACTAAAGACCATGTGCTTATTATTAATTTTTTCTTTAATTAATTCCGTTGCTTCGGTGCGTTTCTTTACTCTTAGCTGATACTCTGGACACTTCTTGTACGATGCTGGATGACCATAATTTTTACACAGAGTGCAGAATAGCTTATCTTTCGAATCATCTGGATTTATAGCGCAATTACCGGGTAAGTGATTACTATCACATTTCACACATCTGTACTCCATATTACAGTTGGATGAAGAATGATTAAAACGTTGGCATCGTGTGCACTGCATAATGTTTGGTTTGTTTATGCGTTTCCATCGGATTATCAGATGATCTATTGATTTGATCTTCAAAATTTCATTAATAGGGCTACGTGGTGAAGCCTGTACAATAAAAAATGGCAGTATTTTCCCTTTAGATGTTGAAAATTTGGTGGTAAATCTGGTAACTTTTTCAAATTTAATATTTTCATTTTCAAATTGTTTTAGGATTTCCAAAACTTCTTCACATGAATAAGCGGTATTCAAACCTTTTAATAAGAGAGATACTTTTTTATCCTCTTTTGGTGTAAATGTATAATAATTTATACTGGATTTTTCAAGGATTGCACGTGCTTTTTTAAAATCTGTTGTGTTGTAGGTGTACAAAACGTTGTTGTTCTCGTCAATTTGTTTTATTAAAAAATCTTTTATTTTTAGATCATTACCCAGTAATTGTCTCAAAAGTTTGACATCTGTCTTTCCAAAATTGATTGGTGGTATTCTTTTGCTGGTGTGCAGATTTACGTTAGAAGCCTTTTTCGAACTTAAAGGTGCAGTAATTTTTTCATGATTAACATTGCTTTTTTTTTCTTTTGTTGTTTTAGTGAGTTCCTGTATTTTCGCATCAAGTTGCGTGTTATCTGTCTCGTCGGAAACTTCCATTAAAGAAGCAAAATAATTAGCATCATCACGAGCTTGATTTGGAACCTCATTACAAACTCCAATCAGGGCCCTCAGTTTTTGATTATCACCAGTCAACTTGGCTAGTTGCTTTTTCAGTTCTTGTATTTCCAATTGACTTTTCGTTATTGATCTTTTAACAGTTTGACCTTTGGTTTTCGCCCTTATAGTTTTTTTCACATTTATATTAGTTTTTTTTTTTTTTTATTTAATAATTCATTTAATTTTAGATTAATATTATCCCGTAATACGGTATCTTTGGAAGAACCTTCTCCAAACATGATTGCAATCCTTTATGTGAAAGGATGCAATCAATCCGACTGATTGCAGATCAAACCACTTATACAATGTTTTTTTTTATTTTTTTTATTTTTTTATTAAAACGAAAAATTAAATTTCGCTTAAATTTTAAATAGTGAACCGTTTAATAAAAAAAAAAAATTTTTTTCTTTTTATTCTAATTTACTTTTTATTTTTAGCTATGCTATAATCGACCGTCTCCAATAAAAGTTCGAGTTGAACCTCAAATTGTTATAATAGAATGTAAATTTGATTTTTGGTAAATATGTTTAAACTTTAATAATAATTTTGTATTTAAATCAAACTTTGAAATTTTTAAACCAAACTTTAAAAACTTTTCATATTTTTATCCTAATATAAAATATTCAGCTATAGCTTTTAAATTGAAAATATCAAAGACGCAATCCTTTTTACTAATTTTGCATACTTTTTGGACGAGTGTATGCAAATAATTTTTTTTCCATACTTTTAGGAGGACCAAAAGCTTTATAAAAGCTCCTCCTGCACCAGAACCGGCATATCCATACTACTTACATAATAAATAAAGTTATCCCCATTTATAAAAAATCGGGTGATATCGAAGATATAAATAATTTTCGACCAATCTCCATTTCAACTATCTTCTCTAAAGTTTTGGAAACATATGACAACTGACAAATTTTTTACAAAAAGAGAATCTTAAAAGTAAGAGTCAGTACGGCTTTTAAAAAAAATCTAAGACAGGTGCGGCTTTATTTGATTTTGTAGCTGAAATCCAGTCTGGTATTGAAAAAAATAAAAAAGTGGTGGCTGTATTCTTTGATATAAAAAGAAGCATTTGATGCCGTAGATAGAAAACATTGCTCAGAATATTATATGAACTTGGAGCAACTGGTAAGGAACATGAATGGTTTAAAAATTATTTGTCAAACAGATCCCAATATAGTGTGTGTGAAGGATTAAGAAGTGAAACAAACAATATTGAATTTGGTGTTATTCACGGAAGTTCCTTAGGGCCGACCTTATTTTCCTGCTACATAAGCTGCCTACTTAACATAAAACTAAATGGTAAACCCTACATGTTCGCTGATGACCTTTCGATACTCTATTCAGAAACTGGATGTCAAAAATTGGAGGAAAAAATAAATGAAGATCTAAAAATAATAAACGATTGGATAAAACTAAAACTAAAACTAAAAACTAAATATGTGTTTTTCAAGAAAAAACCGTCAGACATTATCAAAATAAACTATAAAAATATTAATTTAGAAATGGTTCCTAGCTATAAGTACCTAGGTGTAATAATAGACAGTGAATTAAAATGGAGTGACCAGATTAACATACAGCTAAAAAAAGCCAGAAAAATTGCTGGCATATTCAAGCTAATAAGTAAAAGAGTGCCATACCGCAGAAAAAGGGAACTGTTTTTTGAACTGTTTCAAAGTTCAATTGCGTACTCAATACATATTTGCGGTAATGGATATAAGAAGGACCTTAACCAACTGCAACAGCTTCAGAATAAAGCTATAAAAAATTTATATGGGTGTAGAAAAAGAGCAGCAACTAGCAATATTCACTGTAAACATAAGATTCTATCGCTACACATACTCACAAAAAGTAGGTTGGTAACTCATATACACAATATGCAATCAAATAGTACAAATATAAATACAAGGTTAATATTGAACAATAATATACATAATTATGAAACTAGACGAGCTGCAAACATTAGAATTGTTTCGTCACAGGCAAGATTTAATGGATATGACACAATATATAATTTAGGATTTCAATATTTTAATGAATTACCTACTGAACTTCAAAATATAAATAATGCATTCAAATTTAAAAAAACTGTTAATGAGCACTTTCTTCAAGAAATAATTTAAATTAGTAAGCAAAGAGAAAAAAAAAAAGAAAAACTTGTCTTGTTATTTTGCTGTATAATTATTTCTTCTCAATTTTAATATTTGTTGTTATTATATATCAACACATATACATATATTTTTTTTGTTTTTTATTTTTTTCTTCTATTTTTATGTTATTGATTGATATGAATGTCTTACATTAAGTAATATTTACTCAATATGTTTTTTTGTATGTTGCTGTTGAATTAAAAATTGAACTATTATTATATTAGAATTAAGAAGTTATATACTCTGTACGAGCAATTGGGCTCATTTGAGATAAAGAATGAATAAATAAATAATCTTCATCGATTTCAAGAAGGCCTACGACACAATAAAAAGAGGTGGAATTTGGAAAGCATTAATAGACAGAAACCAGGTACACCAGAAAAAATAGTCCGTCTCATCCAGGCACTCTATAACAACGCCGAGCTCGCAGTATTACACAAGGGCCAAATTAGCAGTTCCTTCACCACAACATCTGGAGTCAAACAAGTATGTTCAATCTCACCCCTCCTCTTCACAAACGTTCTAGACAACATCCTCAAGGAAGTCTGCTAAAATAATAGGTATAACTTGGGGCCTGACAAACCAACTCGATGAACTGGAGTACGCGGATGATATCTGCGTATTATCTCATAAGTTCAGCAACATACAGAGCAAATTAAACCACCTTGAACAACTTGCTCAACACGCTGGTCTAGAAATCAATTTGGGAAAAACAAAAGCGATGGAGATAAATAGCACCAACCCGACACTCATCCAACTGAAAGGACAACAGGTCGAATTTGTAAACAGCTTCTGCTATTTGGGCTGTATAATATCTACCAGTGGGGGACCCATGAAATCGTCGAACACAGGCTAAAGAAAGCTATTGCAGCATTTGGACGTCTACAACCGCTATGGAGGAACTCTCAGATATCCATTAACAGGAAACTAAGAATATTCCGGGCATGCGTGAAAACCGGTCTGACATATGGCCGCGAAACCTGGCTTGTAACCAATAGCCTAACCTACAAGCTGCAGGTTTTCGTAAATAAGTATCTCAGGATAATTTGTCGCATATTCTGGCCTAACATAATGCCCAACGAAGGCCTCTAGATACTAAGCGGCGAAGAACCCCAAACCAGGGGTAGGAAATGGAAGTGGATTGGCCACACGTTTAGAATGTAGCATCTCCTGGGAGGACATTAATATATCAGCGCGAAATCGGGTAAGATTTTGATTGTTTTTTCAAAGATTTTTGAGAAGGTAGATAATAACGAAATAGGTCTATAATTATTCAAATCTCGCGAATTACCTTTTTTATGTAACGGTATAACAGTAGCTATTTTTAACAGTTCAGGAAATTTACCAGTATAAAGTTAGTTAAAAATATGAGCTAAAACATCAACTACAAAATAGGAGATTTTTTTCAATTCGTTATTAGATATTCTATCCGAAGTTCTCTACTTAAAATTTTTCAATTTCATAATTGTAGAATGTAACTCTGATGCAGTAATTGGCTCATAAAAAAAACTATCAGTCTGAAAAGTTTCACTTGCAACAACTGTATTAAGTGTATTAGAAGAATAATCTTGAAAATGAAATTGCCTATTAATATTAGTAAAAAAATAATTTAAATTTTCAGGGTCAGAAATTAGGATGTTATCAATTTTTAACAAATATTCTTTACTACATTTAGCGTTATTTAAAAGATTACCCACAATTTTCCATTCTTTTTTCGCATTATCTTTACAGGATTCAAATCTATGTACATAAAAGTTATCTTTACATCTTATAACGTCAATTTTAATTTCTTTACATAACTTATCATAGTATTTATTCAAACGATTTATGTTAGAATGCTTTTTCTTTACCATCATTAATTTATTACGTCTCTTAATTTTATTAAGAAGAACTTGCAGCATCCCCGTTTTTCAGGTTTTCCTTGTTTTTTAGCTACTCTAACTGAACTATAGTGGAACAAGTACTTATATGATGTGACAGAATTTGAATAAATTTTTCAAAAGCTAATGAAGGATCATTAAGTGAATAAACATCAACCCAAAACTCTAATGATTGACTTAAACAATCATTTAATTTCCTTAAATCGATACGTTCGCAAAAATATTTAATCTGCATGTTAATATATATATATGTATTATCGAATTAACAAAATGATGGAAGTTTGACACTTTTATGTAAAATGAATTGTTTAATAGTGAAATGAGAAATTCATATTGTACATATCTGTGTATGTAGAAGAGAAAAACAGACAAAAATGTATAAAAGCTTGCAATACACGCATTTTAATATGTATTTCAATCAAAGATTATCTAAGAAGATGAGCCACTCCCAGACGAATATTTTTGACCGAATATCTTTGCTACTCGAAAAAAGAAAAAAGAAAATTTAAATTTTTTTATTTAAAAATCATTGGGTCCGAATTAACAATACCATACAGTATTTAAAAAAACATTTTTTATTTGAGGTGCACCCATGAGCCTTTTCACTAGTTGATTTATAACGATAAAGAAAATTCCAGCCGAATAGTGTTTTTATATTGAAAAACTGTTAAGTAGAACATGAGATATACGAATTTAAATAGAGCTTTTTCAAAGTTTGAGAGACTGTAGCTCCGTAATGAAGAAGGCTACATGAAAAAGTTGTTCTACAACATTAATTTTTTTAAGCTAAGAAGCTTAGTTTCTTCAGAAATATAAGAAATAAAATTACATTAAAATGTGCAATAAATATTTACAAGACGATGGTTAAACCAATAATAAATATTTACAAGACGATGGTTTTGAATATTGTTCTACCATAACGGCTTTGCAACTAGTGAATGTATGGATAGACTACAAAAACTGCAAAACTGTAGTATGATTATTATACTAAAACTTAATCGATATAGTTCAGTGAGTAGTATGCTGGATACTTTGAAATGGATGAACATAGACCATAACACAAATAATGAGGTTAAATGTTTAAGTTTTTGTATTCAAAATGGAAAATGGTATGCTTCCACTTACCAATATTTAACAAATAATTGTAATATTTTAACAAATAAAATATTTATTTCTTACAAATGTTGAACACTTAACATTTTATGTCTTATAGCAAATTCTTTAACATTGTTATTAAAGTTTTTTATTAAATTATGAATTCTGATTCTAATATACAGTTTTATAAAATAAGATTTGTTAAATTTATTACAGCAGTCAAAATTAAAATCAATTTTTAAACGTTTATATAATTTATATTTTAAATCTTTTTCTGTGCTAATTTTACAAAAATATTTAATAAATTTATTTTCTAAATTATCTAAAGAATACATAAAATTTTGAGGAGGCCTGACTAAAATTCATTTTTCATATTCTTTAAATTCAATGAATTGTAAATTAATATGTATTTGTATCCACTTTAATTTCTGCTGTACAATTGTGGTGAGCTCGATATTTTTGCAACAGTCAACCACCAAAATAATAAAACGCATTTTCAACACCAAAATCATCCAATTCGATAATCCTATTCGAAGTTAAATTCATATTTGCTAACTATGTATGTTATATCAATATCTGTCATTGTAGGATCTTCCGTTAGTTTACAATTTCCAGAAGGGATTATATTTTTCAATAAATTTTGTATTTTGAACACCTGTATCTGCATAATCATTTATTCCGACATTTGCATTCGTAAAAATGTCTGTTTCTATAAAAACAAAAACAATTCTTTTATTAGTATTTGGTTTGTTTCAATATTTATTTTCAACTTTTACCTGTAACTGTAATATTCTCCGATACAGCATCTAATTCATCAGTTTTAAAATCTGTTTCACTTACGTTTTCTGAAAATCGTGAAATATACAATTTTGAATAAAATTTTAATTCTTCTATCATTTTTATTTTAACTGTTATATTTTTAAGTGCAATTAACAATACATCATCTATAATTTTAATTTTTGATGTACTTGGGTTTAGCTAAAACCTTAATTTGAATAAATTTTTATTTGATTTTTCTATCATTTCCTTAGTAAAATGTTTTTCACAGATATGGTAATCTTTGAAAATTTCCGTACTGATAAAGTACAATCCGCCTAGGTTTTTTAACCACATGTTTTTTCTAAAAACACAAATATTTAAGAATTAAAACTAAAACTTGCAAAAAAAATTACACAATTGAACTTTCTTTTTCTGATCTAAATGTAAAATATGAAGTGTTCTTTTCGAATTCCTTCCTTCACTAAATAGTCGCAGCCGCAAAATTTTAAATATTGTTTCCCCATTACACTATCTAATTCAAAATACTTTTTTATTTAATAACAAAAAATTTCAATTAACAATTTAAAACACTTTCGATTATTACTTTATGCCACTATATTATTACTTTCGATTATTACTTTATTGCTATACTTTGTATTATGACAGTACATAGACACAATAACAAAGTTGCGCCTTTAAAAAAGCATTTGCAAAAATACTTCCTAAAAGTTCTCTCCTACTGTAATTTCAATAACAGAATGGTTTTGAAATAAAGTAACATATGAAGAGTACAGGCAAATAACAATCAACTTCACTTTTTCTAGAAATTGAGCAAATTGAATTACAATTTTCAAAGACTTGTTACTTAAAAAAATGTTTTAAAAGAGTCTATAAGCAAGCTTTATAATTAACATGTATCTTATTCTTAAAGACATACAGCATAATAAAATTTTAAAAAATTAAATATTTTCTTAATTTATTTACAACAAAAAATATAGTTTCAAAAAAGTTTACTTTTGTACGAAAAACCAATCAAATATCAAAAAATTAAGAAAAAACAATCAATTAACAAACAAAAAAAACACAAACATAAAGAGCTTAATTATTATCGTCTGCATCAGAAACTTGATTCGAATGCAGCTTCAAAAAACCGCTGTGCTTCGTCTCTGCAAATTTTTTTAAGTACCATTAAATCATGATATTTTCCATATGAAAGTGGAATTAGACTAGTGTAAGACGGTTTTAAATTTTGTGAAAAATCTTGAATACTAGGATTTTTATTTCTGATTATGTATGAATGCCACGGGCCATTGTAAATGTTTCTTAATTGAAGTGTCCTACTGTGTTCCTTTGTTATGAAGATTACAGAAATTGGTCTCGTTGCAAATGGAGATTTTTTTTTTATAATCGATTTGTTGTAAATAACGGCCCCATTTTTTGAAAAGATCTTATTTACATTTAATAATGACAAAGGGCGAGGGTTTGACCCGTGAAGATTTAACATGATCGTTCCATTCATCAGGAAGTTCTATTTTAACACTTTGTTTTATTAACCCCATATCTTTGTCACATTCCATGTAACTATGGCTTCGAACGGGATATGATATTCTAACCGAATCGAATCGATTGAAACAATTAACAAGCGAATGAAAAAATCTTATAACGGTAAAATTTTTGTTTTGCCCTGCCCAAGAGTCACAAAAAAGATGTATGGTTCGAACTGTAAATGAAATATTATTTTTGAAATAATTGATGTTACGTCATCAGATCCTTTCTTTGCAATAGTTTCGTCATAAGTAAAAACAAATGCATCACCTTAAAAATAATAACAAATAAAACGTTTTACAGCTTTATTCACATTTTAGTTATGTCAAGATAACTCACCACTGGAAAGGACATGAATATTAAACATATAAAAACTCAATTGTCTGCGATAATACACGTCATTTGTTGAAATGTTCGGAACTTGTAAATTCTTCATCAAGTCAAAGCATATAGCTTCAGTTTCTTCGTTTTCTCGTGCTAGCTTTTTGGCAACCCTCTTTCGTTTATTAAATGTAATCGATCTGCCTTTAATAAATGTAATCGATTTTTGATTTTTTTCTCCCTAATGTTTTTTTGTATTTCATATTTTTGGTTTTCCGTTAAGTTTGCTTCAGTTAATTTAATCTTTAATGTCGCTTTTTGGATAACCAAATGAAATATTGTAATCACTTTGTAGAATAGATCTATAGCTTTCATAAGATACTGAGTTGATCGGATTTAGTTCGGCATACATGTTATGAAGTTGTTTTATGTTAAGTGCTTCAGGTAAATATAATTTTGAATTATTACGTGCAATACTATAATGATTCAATATGAGCCTTCACTTTTTTACAAGTTTCTGGTTTCATTTTATATTTCCTATTAGTATGCTTACCTCTGCCATCTATTGGAGGTAAACCCGTCATGCGCAGAGATTTCTTTATGGTACAAAGTCTTTGAATTGTTATTCCATGAATAGACAGAAACGCCTTGTAGCAAACTGAAATATCAATTATATTGTTGTTTGTTCCCGATCTAATTCTATAGCAATAAGAACTGTGGTGAAGGTTAGCACTATCCTCATTGCCACAACTTCTGCGTTATTTTATCGGAGCAACAGTTATTAAACCAGCAAGATATGAATCTTGAGAATATCTATCGGCAAGAAGATTAAAGTTTATTATTACTATTGCTCTTTCAGATGAATTTATATTTTCGAAATATTTATATCTAAAACAATGGCAATCCCCTCCGGTTATATGGCTCATTGTTCTAATTTTTTTGGTGACTTCGGTTAATTTTCCT
Organism: Poecilobothrus nobilitatus; assembly: GCA_947095535.1. Classification (NCBI taxonomy): domain Eukaryota; kingdom Metazoa; phylum Arthropoda; class Insecta; order Diptera; family Dolichopodidae; genus Poecilobothrus; species Poecilobothrus nobilitatus. The sequence goes on along the minus strand of OX352774.1, from coordinate 124,967,307 downwards.
CTTCTCGATTTCTTTTTTGGAGCAGCTTAATAAAGATTTAAATAAGATTGTATGTCTAAATTTTAAACTTGCTTTTACTTTTTTATGAAATATTTTATCTATACATTTTTTAATTTTTTTTTTTATATTTTATAATTTCAATTCATATTATTATAAAATTATTAATTTACTTACAAGTTCCTTGCACATATTGTCTTTCATAAATAGAACTTGAACTTGTTGACATAATTACCGCTTATTAATTTAATATTAGTATACAAAGAAAATCAATATTATAAGAACTTCTCTTAAATGGTCTTACTTGACTTGATACACATCATAGATAGACTGAAATAACGACTGTACTAAATATTAAATTTTAAACAAATAATAAGACTGATGCCACTTCAAACGTTAAATTTCCGTTAGAACATTTTTATTTTGTAATAGTTAAGGAAAAATAATCAAAAATTTCACATATTAAAAAGTAACTGACATTGATTGTTTTTTCGATTAAAAATGTGACCTTGATTGTTTTTTCTCTGTACAGGAAATTTTCGAAAGGCTAAAACTTTGTTCTTGATTGTGTTTTCATTATGTATTGTTAACAGAACGAAAGATCTCAATTTTTGCTTTTCAGTGATACGCAAATTGCATTTTCGAAGAAAATTGACATTGATTGTTATTTGCCTGCATTCTTCATATATTTTACCTACTTTTACGAATGGTTTTCTTTATTTAGGTAGCTGTAAAAAAGGCATTAATATGTGTAAAACAAAAGTGACTCATCTTATTATAATAGATAATATTTGGTTTGAGAGGCCTCGGTGGCCTAGTGGGTAAGAAAGTATAAAATACGCTGTAAACACCGAGGGAGTGTAGGAATCCCACACACGTCGTAAGAGTTACTAGCCCTTACGACATTTACAGCCACACCTGAACAGGAAAGGCTGTGTAATTCCCTTTCCAAATTTACGTGGCAGAGAAATGCATTGAAAAATAAAATATTTGGTTTGATTCTTAAATGATACTCTTTACCAAAGACTAATACTAACAGACATTCGATACCATACAAAAATGTTTGCAATGAAAGTTAAAAAGTGCTTGTAATGTAATTGTCCCTGTCTACATCTAGCAGGAACAGAAATAATAAATATTTATCAAATGTTTTATCACATTATCAACCCTTTCATATATAATTTTCCTTTATAGTTATAATATTGTTATATTATTAATATTGAGTATGCATACCAGTTTTTTTTTCTAATTTTTAAAGAACAAAATCAAAATAAAAAGTAATAAAAAAAAATTTTAAAAAACAGCTTTTTTTTAACTAAAAACTAGAAAATAAATTTCAGCTCTTAGTCACTACAAAAAAGTATTTAAAAGGCGAAAAGAGACACCTGGAGACTATTCTACGGAGGTATAGAAAACGTCTCCAAGGCATCTAAACTTAGGAAAATCCTACAGACAAACCCCATGATCCCAGTCTTCTTAAAAAAGAGGATGGCAGCTGGGCTAACACAAGTGAGGAGTCGTTGGAATTACTTTTAAAAACCCATTTTCGTGGGTGCACAAATAATATCTCAAAGTTGGTTTGTCTTCTGAATCCATCCCCTACTATCTCAGAGGTGGTGGTTACAGGAGACAAACTACAATGGGCCATAGATAGTTTCAAACCATTCAAGTCAAGCGGACCGGATTGTGTTATACCCGCTGAGATCCAGCAAACTTCATCTACTACCCTGGCTTGGCTAAAAAGCATTTTCTGTGGTTGTAACAGACATTGTGGTACTAACAGACATTCGATACCATACAAAAATGTTTGCAATGAAAGTTAAAAAGTGCTTGTAATATTATTGTCCCTGTCTACATCTAGCAGGAACAGAAATAATAAATATTTATCAAATGTTTTATCACATTATCAACCCTTTCATATATAATTTTCCTTTATAGTTATAATATTGTTATATTATTAATATTGAGTATGCATACCAGTTTTTTTTTCTAATTTTTAAAGAACAAAATCAAAATAAAAAGTAATAAAAAAAAATTTTAAAAAACAGCTTTTTTTTAACTAAAAACTAGAAAATAAATTTTGTAAAATGTTATGTATAATATAAGATCAACATTCATATGCACTATGTGGTTTTCAATAAAGTAATACATATCATATCAAATATGTATAATGTATACATATTCATTATTCAATTCTTTGGAATTTGTACTCTTTTTCTTTGCTTCACCTTTTGTATAACACAAAATTGATTTTGTTGCTATTTTCTTCTTTTATTTTTTTTTTAAGAACATTCAATTGAATGTAAAAACAATATATATAATGATTACAACATATGTAAATTGTTGATCTGTAAATCTTAGATCTGATTCTGACAGCTTTGATGATGCCAACAGCTTCTCGATAGACTTTGAGAATGAAGCTAACGCGACGGTGGTGGAGATTAAGGATGGCTCATTTAATGAATGTACTCCAAATTGATATCCATCACTCCAAAGCTGCATCCGCCGCACTTGAAATCCGCCTCAGGAGAACGGGCGAGGATATTATATTGATCCAAGAGTCATGGGTGGCAAAAAAAAACAGATTTATGGACTCAAGATACCAAGTTACACGTTGTTGTATAATAAAGAGATATGCAAACCGAGAGCTACTTGTTAAAAATACATTAAATTTAACTTTTATGTATAATTACAGTGATGCTGATCTGGTCGCGGCGAGCCTAAAGCTAAAAAACTCAAGGCTTTGGGTTGTTGCGGCGTATCTTCCTCACGACTTTCAGGATTCACTTCCACTATCCAATCTTGCAGGGTTGGTAGCGGATGCTAGAAGGATGAACATTGGGGTCATTATAACGCTAATGCTCACCATGACATCTGGGGTAGTTCGGATACCAACGATAGAGATGAGTCACTTTTTGATTACATTTTAAGTACTAACCTTCTTATCTGTAACATTGGCAGGGGACCTACCTTTGTTACTAGTAATAGGCAAGAAGTCCTAGACATAACCTTAGTCTCGGACTTCATTTATTCTAAAATAAACTCAAGAAAAGTTTCTGATGAGCATTCCTTTTCAATTGATAAATACAGACACAGATACCTTGAGTTCAGTTTGGGCGAAAGTCCTCCAATAAAGTCAGTCTATCGAAATCCTAAGAGAACTGAGTGTAACAAATATAGGGAACACTTAAAGGCAACGCTTTCCTCTTTAACACCTGGAATTCCTAAAAATATCCGTTTTTACTAAGGCCTGAAATAAGTCGTGCAGGCCTTAGTAAAGAGTATTCGTGTCCCATCAGTAAGCCTAGAAAAAAACCTAAACCACCTTGGTGAAATTATGAAATCAAATCTCTAAGGAAAGACAGTAGGAGGGCTTTTAATAATGCCAAAAAAACGAGTGAAGTACAGAACTGAACCTCTTATAAAACAGCTCTTAGTCACTACAAAAAAGTACTTAAAAAGGCGAAAAGAGACACCTGGAGACTATTCTACGGAGGTATAGAAAACGTCTCCAAGGCATCTAAACTTAGGAAAATCCTACAGACAAACCCCATGATCCCAGTCTTCTTAAAAAAGAGGATGGCAGCTGGGCTAACACAAGTGAGGAGTCGTTGGAATTACTTTTAAAAACCCATTTTCGTGGGTGCACAAATAATATCTCAAAGTTGGTTTGTCTTCTGAATCCATCCCCTACTATCTCAGAGGTGGTGGTTACAGGAGACAAACTACAATGGGCCATAGATAGTTTCAAACCATTCAAGTCAAGCGGACCGGATTGTGTTATACCCGCTGAGATCCAGCAAACTTCATCTACTACCCTGGCTTGGCTAAAAAGCATTTTCTGTGGTTGGCTTAATTTTGCAGCTTATCTCGGATAAATGAAAACAGATCAGAGTAGTGTTCATACCCAAGGCCGGCAAAAATAGTCACATATGTATATGCGAAGGACTTTCGGCCTATAAGCCTGTCATCCTTCCTTCTAAAAGCTTTAGAAAGATTGATCGACATATCCGCTACAACTTAGATAAAAATCTGTTATCAGCTTCTCAACTTGCTTACTGTAGAGGGAAGTCAGTGGATACTGCACTTCACACCTTGACTAGCTTGATTGAAAGATCTTTAAATTGCAAAGAATATACTCTTGCAGCATTTATAGACATTGAGGGAGCGGTTAATAACGTCAATCAGGCAGCAATTGAAGACGCACTCATAAGCCTAGAAGTAGAACTGGAGCTAAGAGCACTGATAGCTATAGCTAATATGCTAAATAGCAGGGCCATCAGTGCCAACTTAGGCAACGCTTCTGCAAAAAGGTTTGTGAAGAGAGGGACTCCGCAAGGAGGGGTTCTATCTCCCCTTCCTTGGAATATGGTGGTAAGTAAACTGCTTAAAATCCTAGAAAAGGCGGGCTACAGAACAATCGCCTATGCAAACGATGTTGCTGTCGTTGTCAGTTGCAAGTTCCCAGAGAGTCTCAGGGACGTTTTGCAAATTGCACTAAACAAAACTACAACATGGGCTACAGACTGTGGACTGTCAATAAATCCACAGAAAACTGAACTGGTCCTTTTTACAAGGAAATATTCCTAAAATAAAGCCGCCTTCGTTAAATCGCTCCATTCTTGGCAGCGAAACGGCGAAATTTCTGGGGCTAACTCTAGGCAGAAAGTTAAGCTGGAAGGCAGAAAGAGACACATCTCAGAAAGAGTAAAGAGGGCCTCAATAGCACTTTACTCGTGCAAAAAAGCCATTGTTGGAAATGGGATCTTCAGCCATATATGACTTACTGACTATACACATCCGTAGTAAGACCCATTCTTATGTACGGAGTCTTAGTATGGTGGAAGGCAATCGATAAAGAGGTCAACCGCAAGGCAATCGCAAGGGTTCAAAGAACTGCTGCACTATGTATTAGTGGTTCTTTAATAACAACCCCTTCTGCGGCAGTAGATATCATGCTTAATCTGATGCCTGTAAAGCATTATAGCAAATTTGCAGCCGCAAACACAACTGTGAGATTAAAAGTTACATCCCAGTGGATCAATTCACGAGAAGGTCACTCGGATATCATAAACCAATTCAAGTCCACTGCCGTCTTGGTGGGCTACACCTCCTCCACTTACTTCCTTTAAAAAAATTTCCTTTGGATGTTCCTTTAAAAAAATATATCTCAATATAGCAATTATATATGAGTCATAAAGTCCGTGAAATTAAAATAAAAGCTGGACAGACCCAGTTTACCTTTCCCTTAGTACCTAACCACCTAGCTGGTGATTATTTCCGGTCGGAACCCACGAGGAGGGTTTGGATTTGGATATAAAACAAATAAATAAAATGAAATATATTAATGAAAAATAAACAAGGTAGAATGTAAACCAACGGTTTTTAAAAGCGCACATTTTCAAAAAACAATACAAACTATTTAGAATTGTGACTTGCACAAAAATTTTAAAATTTCATGTATTAAGAAAAAATGTCAAAATAAGACTTTTCTGGAATTTTGAGAGGCTGTAAGTCCACAACACTATCTAACTAAGGAAAACCGTTAACACACGTAAAATCATATTACTGGAGTTTTCATTCTTATATCTTGTCGCAGTAAAATGTGTACAGATGCTTAAATTACAGGTATTTAAAAATAGAAAATTTTTAATTTTTGAGCCCTAATAGCTTATAAATAGGGGGTGGTCCAGAAAAAATTTCGAGCAAGCTTATAGTAAAGTTATTTTAAAAGTTCTTTCTACCCTCGAAATTTCAAGCCTCTATCTAAAAGCGTGCCGGAGTTATGAGGGTAGAAAAATCATGTAAAATTTGGTTTTCACATAACGGTAAATTTAAATACTAATTTTAAAAAATTGTATAATTTTGATATTAATTTACAAATATAAAAAAATACCTGTCGAATGGCGTTTTCTGATTCAAAAATGTTAAGCAGAACATGAGATAGATGCATTTAAAAATAAGATTTTTTCAATGTTTGAGGGGCTATAGCTCCGTAATAGATGGGGCTACATGAAAAAGTTGTTCCACAAAATTAATTTTTTTATAAGACCTACACATAGTTAAATTTTTTTTCTCTATCTTTAAAACGGTGTAGAAGTTTTGTAAACCGACGGACGGACGGACAGAGTGAAACTAATAAACACATTTTTTTAATTTTTTTTTGGAAATGTGCTAAAAAAGAAAATTGTTGTTGGTTATTATTTTTATTACCTCTTTACTTTTTGTAATTTGTTTTTATAACCTTTTTTGTTTTTTTTTTGTTTTTATTAACTTTTCTTTTATCATACTTACAATACGAAAAAATGCATTACTGAAATGTCTTATTTTCTATCATAATTTTAAACCAACTATAAAATCCCTCCTGATTCAGAATCTGGTATATACATATATATATATATATAAATATCCTGGAAAATGCCCATAATTATAATTGTGTAGACAACTGTAGTCTAATTATATTTTTACGTACATATTCCAACAAGAAAACAAAAAGCCAAAATAAATGTATGAGAAATAAAGTATGAAAAAATTTTTTTATTAAAATTTTTGTTTCAGTTTCCCATTTGTGTCCTCTGGTGAGGCTATTTACCAATATATGCCATATTTATTGTATACCGTTGAAAAGGGTGTAAAGAGTCTGTTCTAACGGTATAATAAATTCCCAATTTTAACTGCAATTTCTCAGAAAAGGTAGTACCGAATAAGATGAAACAAAATGTATATTAACGATAGTGTTATGCTCTATAATTTTGTGTAGTGGTTCCAGTTTATTTTCTTACGGGAAAAATATAACGGTTAAATTAAAATAGTCCAAATCTTAAGAATATTTTTCAATGCATTTTGGACCACTAGATGGCAGCATCAGTACTAATGGCATATATATTCAGAAACTTGGAGGTATTAAGTACCATTATGTGCTGACGTTATCTAAATTGACGATCATCCCTCTGCGGAAGTATATCTTCTTAAAAAAGTATATCTTCGTAAAAATTCGTCGTTTGAATTGAAATAAACTAAAATGAAAAATGTTTTGTATTTGAATTTTCTAGCGCGCCAATATTTTAGGATTTTAGTTATGTTATATTTTTACTAGTAAATTTTAAATAAAATACATAATTATAAAAGATATAAAATAAAAACCAAGGGTAATGTAAAGAAATGTAGAGAAGTGATTTTGAAACATACATACATGTAAAGTTTTATTTGAAAACTATAAATCAGAATTACTTTTATTACTTTTACAATCATTTTTTTTCAAAAAATCTTACGACCTATACTCCCTATAGGATTTGAACCCATACTCCCTTGATTGATACGCCACACGTCTAACCAAGGCCTTAGTTAAATATCCGCAAAACTACGGAGTAGTGAGGCCCTAAATAAATATTGCAGAATTAAGTATCTCAACAATCTTAAAAAATTAATTCATGAATAATGACCAATATTCCACACGTAAAATCGTTAAATACATGTAACATAAAATAAAGTTAAGTCCACACATGAAATATAGAACAAAAATTTGCACAAATTATGCATTACTGTATTCCTACCATATTATATTTCATTTGAATAAACATGAAAAATAAATTAAATTTTTTTTAGTTCTGTAATATTATTTATTTAAAATTTTGATTTTGCGGTAAAAAGGGGAAAATCCAAGTGGAATACATGCATTATTTAAAAAATATAAAAAATCTTGGAATTTTCGTATTCAAATTGGCATAAAAAAGCCTTGAACATTTTAACAATTTATGTATGTAATACTTCACAAAAAAATAAAAATTATTTTTAAATTAAAATGAAACAATTATTAACAATATAAAATCCATTATTTAAACAAAACAAAATAATTTATAATTATCTACACAAAAAAAACAAAAAACTGTTTAAATATATTTATGTAAGACAATTTTTAGACAATACTGTATTATTACTTTTTTATTGGAACTTACATTACAGTAAATTACTTAATTTGAATTATTATAACAAATGATTGTAAATGTAAATTATATTATTTCATATAACTATGTTACTTTTTCTTTTTAAAATTTTTTTTAGTTCGTTTAATAAACCTGATTTGAACACAAGCAATTCTTTTTCCTTTATTCCGTTGCCAAAAAAAACGAGAAAGAATACAGTTGCCTTTGTCAACTCTTAGATACCCCTATGAACCGGTAGTATGTTCACAACTTGTCACTTTGTTTACAATATTATTATACCCTACACCTAAAGTATAGGGTATATTAACTTTGGTATGGTGTTTGTAACCACCAAAAAGAAGCGAGCTAGATATGAACTTGTATATATATTCTGAATCAGGATCACCTCCTGAGTCGATTTAACGATGTCCGTCCGTCCGTCCGTTCGCACGATAACTCAAAAACTAATGAAGCTATCTTGATGAAATTATATAGTAGGTTACTAATCACGAAAGGAAGGCCAAGTTCAAATTTAGGCAAAATCGGTCCATAGGTTCGGATTCTGGAAACTTCCGAATGATTCCAGAGCAAACGAGATTATCTCCAAAACCAACTAAGATATAACCTTTAAATTTGGCAGAGTGGTGTTCTTTCGTGTTTTATTTAAGTCTCTGAAATTTGTGAGGATTTGGGCCATGGGTTCAAATCTTGGAAGCTTCCGGACGAGCCCCAGAGCAAACGAGTATATCTCCACAACCAACAAAGATAGAACTTTTATTTTTAGTACAAAGGTGTTCTGTTATGTTTCCTTTTCTGTAAAATTGGAAACTGACATTTGAAAGAATTTGAACCATGGGTTCGTATTTTGGATACTTCCGGACGAGCACAAGAGCAACGACCATATCTCCAAAACCAACAAAAGTAGAATCTTTAAATTGAGTACAATGGTGTTCTGGCATGTTTTCTTTATGTTCCTGAGATGGATTCGATGAATTGGAGTGGCATTTCGGGTACCTGACACACACCTCCCAAGTACTAACAATCTTCGAAATTAATAAAGATAGAAACTTAAAATTTTTTACAAAGGGGTCAAGCATATCCCAAGAGGATTCCTCTTTTATGATCCTGAAATTCGAGTTGAATAAGACAGAAAAGGGAAGAAGTTCAAGCAGCTGCCAAAAAAACATATGGATTTTTAATTTAATTCGAATTATTCAGGTGTAGGGTATTAATAACTCGGTTGCATCGACTTACTGTTACATTTACTTGATTTTTTAATATTTTAGTATTTAAAAATAATTTGGTTTTATAATTTCTGGAACTATTGGTTGTGCATATATTTAAACTATATGTTTATACATTCTGCAAAAGCAGATTCTAACCTTCCACATAACGATTATCAATCCAAAACTTTTTCAAATATTCTATAGTACCATTTAATACTAAGCGGTAAATGTATATTAAATTTACTTAGTACAAAATAGTAAATATAATTTTAAATATTATATTATATTAATGCGTACATAGTATATTTATATTGTTATAAGTATATCACCATACATTGCAATATTTCATTAAAAATATTTCCAGTCGTAGAATAATTTCTTATAAGTACAATAAAACACATATACTCGTACGTATGTAAATACGGAGCTATATAATATACATCTATACTCTTATCATTCATTCATCAGTGACATATACGATATGTAAATAAACATGATATTATATAAGTATGTATGTGTATATCAATATCATATAAATAAAAATTCTTCAAGCAACGGTTATGTTGTTTATTTATTTACAGTTTTTTGTACTACGCATTATATCCTCAACAATTTCAAATTATCGAGTAAAACAATATGCAAAAAATTCGTTAAAGAAATTTGTTAGAAAATTTGAAAAAATCAAGTAACACTTTCGTCAATTATAAAGTAACCCTACATTATTAAGAAAAGTTGTAAACATAAATAAGAGTATAACGTTGAAGCTTTAGTGTTTGTGTATTACTTCAAAAAAATTTTAACAGGTGTTCAAGTTACAGGTGTTTAAAAATAGGAAATTTTCAGTTTTTGATCCCTTACAGCTCCTAAACGGGGTGTGATACAATAAAAAATTCTGAAATGACTTATACTTATTTTCAAAGATCTAACTTCTCTCAAAATTTCAAGTTTCCAACTTAAACCGTTTAGAAGATAGAAGGGTTAAAGGATTTTGCAAAATTTGAGTTTCGCATAACGGTAAATTAACACACCGTATGCTACAACTATATATTTATTGTATATATACTTTTAAAGCTAATAAAAGCAATAATCGTTTGGCGTTTTCAAAATGAAGATACACTTTATACAACTTGTGCTATAACAATTTAAATATAGAGCTTCTTTGAACCTTTGAGGAGCTGTTGCTCTGTAACGGTGGGGCTACAAAAAAAAGTTATTAAAAATAAAATTAATATTTTTGTAACATCTATCAGCAGTTAAAATTTCATAGCTCTATTTCAAAAAAAAAGTGGGGATCTAAGAGTTAGGTGTTCAAGAGCCACCCGAAGTTTTTGTCGGAACTCAACCAAAAAAAATAGGGAACCTACAAATTGCTATTTACCAATAGAGGCTATTTACCAATATATGCCATATTTATTGTATACCGTTGAAAAGGGTGTAAAGAGTCTGTTCTAACGGTATAATAATAAATATAGGGTGCTTTTAAAAATTTCACATGTATTGCAAATTTTTTTTAAAGTTGTATTCTTTTTTTTTTAAATTCCCAATTTTAACTGCAATATCTCAGAAAAGGTAGTACCGAATAAGATGAAACAAAATGTATATTTACGATAGTGTTATGCTCTATAATTTTGTGTAGTGGTTCCAGTTTATTTTCTTACGGGAAAAATATAACGGTTAAATTAAAATAGTCCAAATCTTAAGAATATTTTTCAATGCATTTTGGACCACTAGATGGCAGCATCAGTACTAATGGCATATATATTCAGAAACTTGGAGGTATTAAATACCATTATGTGCTGACGTTATCTAAATCGACGATTATCCCTCTGCGGAAGTATATCCCACAAATTTGTTATTTTGAACGATTAACTGAACAAAAATTCGTCGTTTGAATTGAAATAAACTAAAATGAAAAATGTTTTGTATTTGAATTTTCTAGCGCGCCAATATTTTAGGATTTTAGTTATGTTATATTTTTACTAGTAAATTTTAAATAAAATACATAATTATAAAAGATACAAATTAAAAACCAAGGGTAATGTAAAGAAATATAGAGAAGTGATTTTGAAACATACATACATGTAAAGTTTTATTTGAAAACTATAAATCAGAATTACTTTTATTACTTTTACAATCATTTTTTTTCAAAAAATATTACGACCTATACAGGATTTGAACCCATACTCCCTTGATTGATACGCCACACGTCTAACCAAGGCCTTAGTTAAATATCCGCAAAACCACGGAGCAGTGAGGCCCTAAATAAATATTGCAGAATTAAGTATCTCAACAATCTTAAAAAATTAATTCATGAATAATGACCAATATTCCACACGTAAAATCGTTAAATACATGTAACATAAAATAAAGTTAAGTCCACACATGAAATATAGAACAAAAATTTGCACAAATTATGCATTACTGTATTCCTACCATATTATATTTCATTTGAATAAACATGAAAAATAAATTAAATTTCTTTTAGTTCTGTAATATTATTTATTTAAAATTTTGATTTTGCGGTAAAAAGGGGAAAATCCAAGTGGAATACATGCACTATGTATTTAAAAAATATAAAAAATCTTGGAATTTTCGTATTCAAATTGGCATAAAAAAGCCTTGAACATTTTAACAATTTATATATGTACATAATAATAATTAACAAAAAAATAAAAATTATTTTTAAACTAAAATAAAACAATTCATTAACAATATAAAATCCATTATTTAAACAAAACAAAATAATTTATAATTATCTACACAAAAAAAAACAAAAAACTGTTGAAATATATTTATGTAAGACAATTTTTAGACAATACTGTATTATTACTTTTCTATTGGAATTTACATTACAGTAAATTACTTAATTTGAATTATTTTAACAAATGATTGTAAATGTAAATGTATTATATCATTTCATATAACTATGTTACATTTTCTTTTTAAAATTTTTTTAGTTCGTTTAATAAACCTGATTTGAACACAAGCAATTCTTTTTCCTTTATTCCGTTGCCAAAAAAAACGAGAAAGAATACAGTTGCCTTTGTCAACTCTTAGATACCCCTATGAACCGTTAGTATGTTCACAACTTGTCCCTTTGCTTACAATATTATTATACCCTACACCTAAAGTATAGGATATATTAACTTTGGTATGGTGTTTGTAACCACCAAAAGGAAGCGAGCTGGATATGAACTTGTATATATATTCTGAATCAGGATCACCTCCTGAGTCGATTTAACGATGTCCGTCCGTCCGTCCGTTCGCACGATAACTCAAAAACTAATGAAGCTATCTTGATGAAATTATATAGTAGGTTACTAATCACGAAAGGAAGGCTAAGTTCGAATTTGGACAAAATCGGTCCATGGGTTCGGATTCTGGAAGCTTCCAAATGATTCCGGAGCAAACGAGATTATCTCCAAAACCAAGAAAGATAGAACCTTTAAATTTTGTACAATGATGTATCTTCTCCTTCGATTTATGCCTCTGAAATTTAAGAGGATTTGGTCCATGGGTTTGGATTTTGGAAGCTTCCGAACGAGCAATTTCATTTGCTCTGAAATTATCTCCAAAACCAACTAAGATATAACCTTTAAATTTGGCAGAGTGCTGTTCTTTCATGTTTTATTTAAGTTTATGAAATTTGAGAGGATTTGGTTCATGGGTTCGGATCTTGGAAGCTTCCGAACGAGCCCCAGAGCAAACGAGTATATCTCCACAACCAACAAAGATAGAACCTTTATTTTTAGTACAAGAATGTGCTGTTATGTTTCCTTTTCTATAAAATTGGAAACTGACATTTGAAAGAATTTGAACCATGGATTCGTATATTGGAAGCTCCCGGACGAGCCCCAGAGCAAACGAGATTATCTCCAAAACCAACAAAGATAGAACCTTAAAATTTTTTACAATGATGTTCCTTCCCGTTTGATTTATGTCTCTGAAATTTAAGAGGATATAGTCCATAGGTTTGGATTTTGGAAGCTCCCGAACAAGCCCCAGAGCATATGAGATTATCTCCAGAAACAACAAAGATATAACCTTTGCATTTGGCAGAATGGTGTTCTTTCATGTTTGATTTAGGTCTCTGAAATTTGAGAGGATTGGTCCATGGGTTTGGATTTTGGAAGCTTCCGAACGAGTTCCAGAGCAAACGAGATTATCTCTAAAATCAACAAAGATAGAACCTTCAAATTTTGTACAATGATGTTCCTTCCCCTTCGATTTATGTCTCTGAAATATAATAGGATTTAATCCAAGGGGTTGGATTTTGGAAGCTTCCAAATGAGCACCAGAGCAAATGAGATTATCTCCAAAACCAACTAAGATATAACCTTTAAATTTGGCAGAGTGGTGTTCTTTCGTGTTTTATTTAAGTCTCTGAAATTTGTGAGGATTTGGGCCATGGGTTCAAATCTTGGAAGCTTCCGGACGAGCCCCAGAGCAAACGAGTATATCTCCACAACCAACAAAGATAGAACTTTTATTTTTAGTACAAAGGTGTTCTGTTATGTTTCCTTTTCTGTAAAATTGAAAACTGACATTTGAAAGAATTTGAACCATGGGTTCGTATTTTGGATACTTCCGGGCGAGCACAAGAGCAACGACCATATCTCCAAAACCAACAAAAGTAGAACCTTTAAATTGAGTACAATGGTGTTCTGGCATGTTTTCTTTATGTTCCTGAGATGGATTCGATGAATTGGAGTGGCATTTCGGGTACCTGACACACACCTCCCAAGTACTAACAATCTTCGAAATTAATAAAGACAGAAACTTAAAATTTTTTACAAAGGTGCCAAGCATATCCCAAGAGGATGCCTCTTTTACGTTCCTGAAATTCGAGTTGAATAAGACAGAAAAGGGAAGAAGTTCAAGCAGCTGCCAAAAAAACTTATGGATTTTTAATTTAATTCGAATTATTCAGGTGTAGGGTATTAATAACTCGGTTGCATCGACTTACTGTTACATTTACTTGATTTTTTAATATTTTAGTATTTAAAAATAATTTGGTTTTATAATTTCTAGAACTATGGGTTGTACATATATTCAAACTATATGTTTATACATTCTGCAAAAGCAGATTCTAACCTTCCACATAACGATTATCAATCCAAAACTTTTTCAAATATTCTATAGTACCATTTAATACTAAGCGGTAAATGTATATTAAATTTACTTAGTACAAAATAGTAAATATAATTTTAAATATTATATTATATTAATGCGTACATAGTATATTTATATTGTTATAAGTATATCACCATACATTGCAATATTTCTTTAAAAATATTTCCATTCGTAGAATAATTTCTTATAAGTACAATAAAACACATATACTCGTACGTATGTAAATACGGAGCTATATAATATACATCTATACTCTTATCATTCATTCATCAGTGACATATACGATATGTAAATAAACATGATATTATATAAGTATGTATGTGTATATCAATATCATATAAATAAAAATTCTTCAAGCAACGGTTATGTTGTTTATTTATTTACAGTTTTTTGTACTACGCATTATATCCTCAACAATTTCAAATTATCGAGTAAAACAATATGCAAAAAATTCGTTAAAGAAATTTGTTAGAAAATTTGAAAAAATCAAGTAACACTTTCGTCAATTATAAAGTAACCCTATATTATTAAGAAAAGTTGTTAACATAAATAAGAGTATAACGTTGAAGCTTTAGTGTTTGTGTATTACTTCAAAAAAATTTTAACAGGTGTTCAAGTTACAGGTGTTTAAAAATAGGAAATTTTCAGTTTTTGATCCCTTACAGCTCCTAAAGGGGGTGTGATACAATAAAAAATTCTGAAATGACTTATACTTATTTTCAAAGATCTAACTTCTCTCACAATTTCAAGTTTCCAACTTAAACCGTTTAGAAGATAGAAGGGTTAAAGGATTTTGCAAAATTTGAGTTTCGCATAACGGTAAATTAACACACCGTATGCTACAACTATATATTTATTGTATATATACTTTTAAAGCTAATAAAAGCAGTAATTGTTTGTCGTTTTCAAAATGAAGATACACTTTATACAACTTGTGCTATAACAATTTAAATATAGAGCTTCTTTGAACCTTTGAAGAGCTGTTGCTCTGTAACGGTGGGGCTACAAAAACAAGTTATTAAAAATAAAATTAATATTTTTGTAACATCTATCAGCAGTTAAAATTTCATAGCTCTATTTAAATAAAAAAATGGGGATCTAAGAGTTAGGTGTTCAAGAGCCACCCGAAGTTTTTCTCGGAACTCAACCAAAAAAAATAGGGAACCTACAAATTGCTCCCAGAATATTTTGTGTAAATTTCAAAATTCTAGCTTTCTTAGTTTTTGATTTAGCGTGCTGACGGACGGACGGGCGGATGGACGAACATGGCTCAATCGACTTAGAATTTTTTCTGATCCGATCCATACCTTTGAAGGTATATCTAGCTCGCTTATTTCGAGGTGTTACAAACGGAGGAGTCATTTTATTATAACTGATACTTATCGGATACCTACGGATATAAAAATCCTTACAAAGGTTATTGGCCCAGGACCATGCGGTAATCGAATGTATAAAATATATTTTTTTTTAATATGAGAAGAAAAAAGAAAGAAGCGAGAATAATATTGAAGAAAAAAAAACAAGGTAGAATGTAAACCAACGGTTTTTAAAAGCGCACATTTCCTAAACTCAATACAAACTGTTTAGAAATGTGACTTGCACAAAAATTTGAAAATTTCATGTAATAAGAAAAAACGTGAAAATAGGACATTTTTGATATTTTGAGGGGCCGTAAGTCTGGAATCCTATATAACTAAGAAAAACGGTTAACACATGTAAAAATATATTATTGAACCTTTAATTTTCATGACTTGCCGAAGAAAAATTTTTGCAGGTGCCTGAGTTACAGGTGTCTAAAAATAGCAAATTTTAAATTTTTGAGGCGTAATAATTCTTAAAAAGAGGGTGGTCCAAAACAATTTTCTCAGCAAACTTATACTAGTTCTAAAAGTTCTTTCTTGCCTTAAAATTTCAAGCCTCTATCTAAAAGCGTGCCGGAGTTATGAAAGAAGAAAAATCATGCAAAATTTGGTTTTCACATAACGGTAAATTTAAATACTAAATTCAGAAAAAATTGTATAATTTTGATATTAATTCACAAAATTAAAAAAACACCTGTCGAATGACTTTTTCAGATTGAAAAAATCTTAAGCAGAACATAAGATATATGCATTTAAAAATAGAGCGTTTTCAAAGTTTGAGGGGCTGTAGCTCCAAATGGATGGGGCTACATGAAAAAGTTGTTCCACAAAATTATTTTTTTTATGAGACCAACCCATAGTTAAAAAGTTTTTTCTCTATTTTTACGGTGTAGAAGTTTTGTAAACGGACGGACAGAGTGAAACTAATAAGCACATTTTTTCAAATTTTTTTTTGGAAAGGTGCTAAAAATATCAATGAGTTCTTCATTATATCAAATTGACAAGTTATCTGAGGATAATTATGATTTCTGGAAGGTACAGATGAGGTCAGTCCTCGTGCACAGCGATTTATGGAATTATGTTAGTACGGATCCACCATAATGGATACTACACAAAAAATAGCATGGGAAAAGCAGAATGAAAAAAACTCTAACCACCATATTATTAAGTGTAAAATCAACACAGCTTTTACATATTAAGAATTGCACAACCGCAAAAGGAGCGTGGAATAAGTTAGAATCAACTCATCAATCAAAAAGCCCAGCAAGAAAAGTCACGTTATTTAAAAAATTAACAAGTTTAAAAATGGCAGAAGAATCGTGTATGTCCGATCATCTACACGAGTTTTTTCAAATTCTGGAAAAATTAACTGATATAAGTGTAAAATTGGAAGATGATTTAGTATGTATAATGCTATTATCTAGTTTGTCTACTAATTATGAAAACTATGTAATTGCAATGCAATCCCGAAACAATTTACCAACACTAACGACACTTAAAAGCAGATTAATAGAAGAAAGTTCAAGACGTGAAGGCGATATTCAAAGTAGGAATGAATCAGCATTTTATTTGAATGGAAAAAATAAAGACTCCACAAATAGGAATTATAAAGTTGGTAACGAACATCCATCAGGTAATAAAATTAATCAAACTTAACAAAAGTCCAAATTATGCTAAAAGTAATGATAATAACTTACTTAATACAACTGCTACTTTTACAGTAATTCAAAATTTAAATTATTTTTCTCGAAATTATAAAAATGCACATACATGGATTCTTGTAGCGGTTGTACCAGTCATATGTGTTGTAATAAAAATTTATTTACGAATTTGAATGTACATATTGAAAAGATCAATTTTGCTGATAACAATTTTATTAATTCAGTTGGATGTTCGAATAAAAATCGATGATAATAAAAATATTATTTTAAAAAAGGTTTTATATGCACCAAAGTTGTTGTCCAATTTTATATTAATAAGCAAAGCAGTAGAAAATGGTTTGTTGATAAATTTTAATTCTAATCAAGCAATAATTCAAAATCTAAATGGTGGAAAAATTTTAAAAGCAGAAAAGGTAAATAATTTATATTTGTTTAAATCGTATACCGAAAATAATTTTAGCTGCACAAATGATAAAAACTTTAAATTATGGCACGAAAGATTTGGTCTTCTAAATTCTAAAAGTTTAAGCCAACTATGTAAAGATGATATGTTCTATGGGTTGAATTTAAATACAAAAATAAATACAATTGAATGTGAAACCTGTTTGAAGGGAAAAATTTGTTTACAACCATTTGTAAATTCAACATACCGTGCTAAGAGTGTGTTAGAGTTAATACTGATATTTGTGGACCAACTTTTATAGATGATTTTTCGCGTAAAATTTTTATTTTTCTTTTGAAGGAAAAGAAGTCTTTGATAAGTTCAAGATATTCAAGAAAAAGGTAGAATTGCAAACATCCAAGAAAATCAAAACAATAAGGTCAGATAATGGAGGTGAATATACAAGTAACTAGTTCACAAAATGTCTTTAAAACGAAGGTATTCACCACCAATTAACAACTAACTACACACCTCAACAAAATGGAGTAGCCGAGCGATGTAATAGAACTATAACCGAAGTGGCACGTTGTATGTTATTTAAATCAGATCTTCCACCATCATTGTGTGCCGAGGCTATCAATATGGCTGTTTACATAAGAATCAGGTCACCTTCAAAAATTTTGGGTAGTAAAACACCTTAAGAAATGTGGCATGATAAGAAGCCTAATGTTTCAAATATGAAAATTTTTGGTTGTAAAGCAATTATGCTTGTTAAAGGAAAAAATAGGTCAAATATGGAATCGAAAGGTATTGAAACATATATGTTTGGTTATGCAAGTACTTCTAAAGAATACAGGGTATATGAAAGGAAAACAAGAAAAACATTTATTAGTCGAGGTGTGAAATTCATTGAAAATATTGAATGTACCAGACATGAAGATATTATTGAGGTAAATCCTTTTTCTTCAAATAATATTAGTAGTTTGAAAATTTTAGATAATGAACAAGAAAAATTAGAAGCACATTATCCTGAGTACGAAACTAATGAAGTTTTTGACACTAATGAATTTAACAAAGATGAACAAAATAATAATTTAAAGTAGTTATTTCGTCTGGTATTGGACTTTATTTAAAAAATAAAAATTAAAACATAAACCAATTTTTACTTTTTACCAACATTTCGTGTATAATTGTACACTTCATCAGGGCTAAAATTATTTATTTTATAATATCAGAAATATGAGGAAAATTACAAATATTTTACCTTAAGAATATTGGTTTAGTAAAAATAACATGTACATATTTATACTTAAAATTAAATAAACCCTTTTTCAAAAATTTATAAAAAATTATCAATAAATAAATATAAACATAAATAAACATGTACATATATAATAAATTAAAAAAAAAAAATTTTTTTTAAAACAATTACATATTAAAAACAAGTTTAGTAAAATTTATATTTAGAAAAATTTAGAAATTTAATTAAAGAATTTCTTATATAACATCATTTTATCACACGAACAATTACAAATTAAAAATTAAAAAAAAATTACAAAATATTTGATCTTCTCAATATCTATAAAACGTACATTAGACCGAAAATGGAGTAGAATAAAGTGCAAAAACGAGCTATTCCTTTTAATGATCCCAGTGTTACCTCACCGCTAACTCCACTTAACCATCGGCGTATAGTTTGGTCATTGACTTTATTTTATAGATTCCTCGTAGGAGTAGGCACCTGTTCTAAAGAAATTAAATAATTAATACCTCCACTCAAAGTTTTCCAGCGCGAAACAAGGAGCGCAACAGATGCTTATCCCTAGATTGCAGAGCTTTCAAGATGGCGTAATACAGTTTATGAAGGTTTGTTTGTCATGCACACATCACGGATTTAGAACCATATACCATCATATGTGTGATATGAAGATTTAAGAAGTTAACATCTTTCTTGGAAGTTCCCCTCCAAATTTTCATACCCATTCACCTTAATCCCAAATTTCCTAATCCTTATTTTGCCAGAAATTCTTCGTACATTCTTATCCCTAAAACTAAACTATACATTTTGTATTAAAGGCCCCATCCTAAAGTTTCGTTTAAAAGGGTGGTGATGTTTAGTTGATTAAAGCTCAACACTGCCATAGAGGAACTTCGATGCTTCCCACCTTCCTTCGTTAAAAAAAAAAAAAAATCTTATGAAATCCAGCAACCTTTGACCTTAAAAGCAAATTAATCATTAAAAATTATCTTTGAACAAAATCTACATACTTAAGTATATTTTCCGACTCTTATTTCCAGGAGGGGAAAAAAACTATATATATATTTTTTGTCATTTGCAATTATTTATTTTTATAATAATTTTTTATTCCTCTTATGTGGAAAACTTTATTAAAAGTTTTTCCAAAATAATCAATTTGCATATTACAAACATTGAAAAAAGTATTCGTTGGGTATTTAGACCTTTTTTTATGTTTTCGTAAGTCTTTTGATAAATTAATTGTTCTCGACCAACAAGAGGTAAATTTATATTCTTTATCAAATATTCCTTACAATATTCACATTTAATCTTATTATTTATTTTGTGAATTATATACCCAATAAAATAACTTCCTGAATTTCAGCAATTTCAGCAGCAATTTCATTGTTTTCATTTTCCAATGAATCGCTATCAGTAGTATCTTCATTGTATTCTGTGCTTTTTTGCTCATCGCAAGCGTACTCATCATCAAAATTCAAGTTTTTAATATTTTCATGCACCCGTTTAAGTTCAACGACCAAATCTTCATCGCACAAGGCATTTACATATTTTGAAACATAACCAGGATTTACAGTTTTCAAACTTTTTATACTCATAAAACATCTTAAGTGGTAGTTAAATTTTCTTACGGATGGACACCGATTGTATCCTGATTTTCCACGAATAATAGCAAAAAAATTTTCTAATATGTCTTGATTAAATTTTCTTGTTAAAATGTAATCTACACTTTTATAATCATAAAATGTTTCTTCTGACATTTCAATTAGAGCATTCATATTTTGTATTAATCCTTTAAATACGTATATTGCTTTTTTTCCTCCTTTAGAATTTTTCGTTATTAATTCAACACTTTCAAGTACAATCTCATTTACAATCTCACCGAATTCGAATTTCGTCAAAAATTTGAACACCCAATTTTTTATAATCGTCTGTTTCAGAAACTGTAAATTTTTTTTTTTTGAGTATATTAAATAATTTTTCATTTATTCTAGGTTGCACCAATTATGCAATGAAGCAACTGTTGGTAGATGAAATTCTAAATTTTCTGTTAGAAATTTATAAAACGAAGGAGATTTAAGGAATATTCTCAAATAAAACTCTCGTTCGCTTTCATGCTATATTGTTTTTTTTCGATTTTTTAGGATAATGTTAGAGAATATTTTAAAATTTTCTGAAGGAGCTTTTAAAACATTTATTTTGTTTACAATTTTTTATTTTCATTTAATTTAAATTTAGTTTTAAAAAAAGGTTTACTTCTATTGTTTTTTAAAACATTACTTTTTTTTTAAGTATTAGTTATAGTTTTATATACTTATTTTTCCACAATTGTAGACAACACAAGACTGTTTATATTTTTCACAATGATTAAAACTTTCTTCTTCTGTTTCATTTGAAACATCTAAATTTTCATATTCGAAATTGGCATATTTATGTATTTATTTTGAACTACTTGGCATATACGATGAATTTAGCAAAGTAAATTAATCATAATCATCAATATTTAAATTTTCACCAAAAGTTTTCTGTCCATGATAAGTTTTAATATCTATTTTATATTTTTTCGAACCATAATTTCTCCTTCATCATCTTTTGGAAAATCTGAACTTAATGATGTCATGGTTTTTTTCTATTTTCCTTCCTTTTGGAGGGCCATATGTTTTTATAGAAAACTTATTAGCTTCACAATTTAATAAACGGGTTGGCTTGAACCCTCTTCGTAATCTTGTGAAATCATTAGTGCGATTGCTATTTCTAAAGGAATCTGACGAGAAATTATTTCTACATATATAATTTTGTTTGTTCCGTATGTCTAGTGGTCCTAAAATGTGCGCCTAATCGTAAAATTTTTGGTTCCAAATTTTGGAAAAGTAACAAAATTTTCATTTTTGGAACTAGACATACAATAAAGAACAATACACTTTTTTATTCTGTTCATAATAATTAATTTTTTTAACACTTTATCACAAATATTTTACTTTAATACGTTTTTTAATCAATTTTTTTTTTATAAATTAAAGTATTTATTAATTAAATATATGTACCCAATATAAATATTAATATATTATAATATTATAATTTTAAAATTATATAATAACAAATTTTATTTATTATTAAGTGCATATATATTTTATAAATCTTGTAATTAAAAAAATATCACTTATCTTGAAATTTGAAATTATTCCAAAAATATGAAATTGAATTCAAATCTAAAAACACCGGAAAACATAAAAAAATTTATTTAAATGAACAAAATCCATACAAAATTTAAAAAACAACAACAAAACATTTTTTTTGTTTGTTTTTATTTTGATTTTGTTCTTTAAAAATTAGAAAAAACGAGAAAGAATACAGTTGCCTTTGTCAACTCTTAGATACTCGTACAAACCGTTAGTATGTTCATAGCATGTCACTCTGCTTACAATATTATTTTTTTAATATTTTAGTATTTTAAAATAATTTGGGTGAATTTTACCATTTAATACTAAGCGGTAAATGTATATTAAATTACAAAATAGTAAATATAATTTTAAATACGAGGAAGAATACAGTTGACTTTGTCAACTCTTAGATACCCGTACGAACCGTTAGTATGTTAACAGCCTGTCACTCTGCTCACAATATTATTTTTTTAATATTTTAGTATTTTAAAATAATTTGGGTGAATTTTATAATTTCTAGAACTATGGGTTGTACATATATTCAAACTATATGGTGATATGTACATTCTTCGAAAGCAGATTCTAACCTTTCACATAACGATTATCAATCCAAAACTTTTTCAAATATTCTATAGTACCATTTAATACTAAGCGGTAAATGTATATTAAATTTACTAAGTACAAAACAGTAAAGATAATTTTAAATATTATATTATATTATATTTAAATATTCCATTGACAGAATAATTTCTTATAAGTACAATAAAATACATATATGTATGTAAATACGGCGCTATATAATATACATATATACTCTTATCATTCATTCACTAGTGACATATACGATATGTAAATAAACATGATATTATATAAGTATGTATATATATCAATATCATATAAATAAAAATTCTTCAAGCAACCGTTATGTTGTATATTTATTTACATTTTTTTGTACTACGCATTATATCCTCAACAATTTCAAATTATCGAATAAAACAAATGCAAAAAATTTGTTGAAGAAATTTGTTAGAAAACTTGAAAAAATCAAGTAACACTTTCGTCAATTATAAAGTAACCCTATATTATTAAAAAAAGTTGTTAACAGAAATAAGAGAATGATGTTGAAACTTTAATTTTTGTGTATTACTTCAAAAAAATTCTAACAGGTGTTCAAGTTACAGGTGTTTAAAAATAGGAAATTTTCAGTTTTTGACTCCTTATAGCTCCTAAACGAGGGGTGATACAAAAAAAATTTCTGAAATGACTCATACTTATTTTCAGAGATCTAACTTCTGTCAAAATTTCAAGTTTCCAACTTAAACCGTTTAGAAGATAGAAGGGTTAAAGGATTTTGCAAAATTTTAGTTTCGCATAACGGTAAATTAAGACACCGTATGCCACAAATACATATTTATGGTATATATACTTTTAAAGCTAATAAAAGTAGTAATCGTTTGACGTTTTCAAAATGAAGATATTCCTTATACAACTTGTGCTATAACAATTTAAATATAGAGCTTTTTTGAACCTTTGGGGAGCTGTAGCTCCGTAACGGGTGGGGCTACAAAAAAAAGTTATTAAAAATAAAATTAATATTTTTGTGAGATCTATCAGTAGTTAAAATTTCATAGCTCTATTGCAAAAAAAATGTGGGGATCTAAAAGTTAGGTGTTCGAGAGCTACCCTAAGGCTTGGTCCAAACTCAACCAAAAAAAATAGGGAACCTACAAATTACTCCCAAAATATTTTGTGTAAATTTCAAGATTCTAGCTTTCTTAGTTTTTGAGTTAGCGTGCTGACGGACGGACGGACGGACGGACGGACGGACGGACATGGCTCAAAAGTCTTAGAATTTTTTTCTGATCCGATCCATACCTTTGAAGGTATATCTAGCTCGCTTATTTCGAGGTGTTACAAACGGAGGAGTAATTTTATTATACCCGATCCTATCGTACGGGTATAATTATAATATATTAATGCGAACATAGTATATTTATATTGTTATAAGTATATCGCCATACATTGCAATATTTCTTTAAAAATATTTCCATTCATAGAATAATTTCTTATAAGTACAATAAAATACATATATGTATGTAAATACGGCGCTATATAATATACATCTATACTCTTATCATTCATTCATCAGTGACATATACGATATGTAAATAAACATGATATTATATAAGTATGCATGTATATCAATATCACAAAATAAAAATTCTTCAAGCAACCGTTATGTTGTTTATTTATTTACATTTTTTGTACTACGCATTATATTCTCAACAATTTCAAATTATCGAGTAAAACGAAAATCAAAATCTTGTTTTTTTTAAATCTCGAAAACCAAAATCTCGTTTTTTTAAATTCTCAAAAATAAATATTTCATTTTTTTTAAATCGCGAAAACCGAAATCTCTTTATACCCGTACGATAGGATCGGGTATAATAAAATTACTCCTCCGTTTGTAACACCTCGAAATAAGCGAGCTAGATATACCTTCAAAGGTATGGATCGGATCAGAAAAAAATTCTAAGACTTTTGAGCCATGTCCGTCCGTCAGCACGCTAACTCAAAAACTAAGAAAGCTAGAATCTTGAAATTTACACAAAGTATTCTGTGAATAATTTGTAGGTTCCCTATTTTTTTTGGTTGAGTTTGGACCAAACCTTAGGGTAGCTCTCGAACACCTAACTTTTAGATCCCCACAATTTTTTGGAAATAGAGCTATGAAATTTTAACTACTGATAGATATCACAAAAATATTAATTTTATTTTTAATAACTTTTTTTTGTAGCCCCACCCGTTACGGAGCTACAGCTCCCCAAAAGTTCAAAAAAGCTCTATATTCAAATTGTTATAGCACAAGTTGTATAAGGTATATCTTCATTTTGAAAACGCCGATTACCACTTTAGCTTTAAAAGTGTATATACAATAAATATATAGTTGTGGCATACGGTGTCTTAATTTACCGTTATGCGAAACTAAAATTTTGCAAAATCCTTTAACCCTTCTATCTTCTAAACGGTTTAAGTTGGAAACTTGAAATTTTGACAAAAGTTAGATCTTTAAACATAAGTATGAGTCATTTCAGAAATTTTTTTTGTATCACCCCCCGTTTAGAAGCTGTAGGGGGTCAAAAACTGAAAATTTCCTATTTTTAAACACCTGTAACTTGAACACCTGTTAAAATTTTTTTGAAGTAATACACAAAAATTAAAGCTTCAATATTATACTCTTATTTCTGTTAATAACTTTTTTTAATAATATAATAGGGTTACTTTATAATTGACGAAAGTGTTACTTGATTTTTTCAAATTTTCTATCAAATTTCTTCAACAAATTTTTTGCATTTGTTGTTTTACTCGATAATTTGAAATTGTTGAGGATATAATGCGTAGTACAAAAAAATGTAATTAAATAAACAACATAACGGTTGGTTGAAGAATTTTTATTTATATGATATTGATATATATATACATACTTATATAATATCATGTTTATTTACATATCGTATATGTCACTGATGAATGAATGATAAGAGTATAGATGTATATTATATAGCGCCGTATTTACATACATATATGTATTTTATCGTACTTATGAGAAATTATTCTGTCAATGGAATATTTAAATATAATATAATATAATATTTAAAATTATATTTACTATTTTGTACTAAGAAAATTTAATATACATTTACCGCTTAGTATTAAATGGTACTATAGAATATTTGAAAAAGTTTTGGATTGATAATCGTTATGTGGAAGGTTAAAATCTGCTTTTGAAGAATGTATAAATATATAGTTTGAATATATATACAACCCATAGTTCTAGAAATTATAAAATTCACCCAAATTATTTTAAAATACTAAAATATTAAAAAAATAATATTGTAAGCAGAGATATAGATAGATATTGACAGGCTGTGAACATACTAACGGTTCGTACGGGTATCTAAGAGTTGACAAAGGCAACTGTATTCTTCCTCGTTTTTGTTTATAATTCCTTAATTCATATACGAAGTATTTTGATGTATGTTTGTTTTTTGAAATATACTACTAATTAATTATTATAAATAGCGTCTATAACACTTTACCGGAAAAGAAAATTCCAATGAAAAAATCGAGAAAAAAAAATCCCGAAAATAAAAATCTTGAATCGGATAACATTTTGCCGGGAAAGCTTTGAAGAACGCGGTCCTGCATTCCTAAATTTTAAATTGGTTAGTGGTTTAAAATTTTCCGATATTTGGGATATAATATCGAAAGTTTTTCAAAGTAATTCAGAGGGTAAGTACAACATCATTTTTAATTTAATGAACTTTAATGTTATGGATTTTTTATTTATTTTCTCTTGTAAATTTACAGGATTACGTACGGACAAATTTTGCATGGAAATTACACATGTCATATTACCTGTTGAAGCAGAACGAGCGAAAAGTTTATAAGTTTTAAGTAGCAATCTAATAAACAGAAAAGAGAATGATTTCAATGAAAAATGAAGACAATTTATGCCTACCGAGAGTAATATTTATTGCAATTGCCAAAATTGAAAATTATAAAGATTACGAGTATAAAAAAATTCTTAATAATACTAGAAAGGTACAAACTGAATTAATTTTAATATGGCTAACTTTTTTTATTTAAATTTGGGTAGGTGAGAATCTTTAAAAGATTCAATACGCCCGTAGCATATGTGCATGTTGGATTCCTACCAACTAAACCAAACTCTTCCTCTTTTAAAACTAGTCAACCTGACAAACCATTAATTTTATGCTATCTTGTTTGAGTATAGGTTTTATGTACTTTCCCGAAGGAAATCTGTACTTTGTGCTAAATGTAAAGGTCTTTTTGTTTTAAGGCATTCTGTAATAATCTGATTATTTTTTAATTGAGCAGCTTCAACATTTATATGCTCTTCTATAGCTTTATGCTTTATGGCATATCTGTTTATTTCATCCATAACTTTGGGGATTCTTAAATCTCCATGAAAATCACTATTATGTACATACCATGAAGCACTTACAATGTTATATAAAACTTTGTTCTGAAAAATTTGTTTTTTTAAATATGCGTTTGCTTGGCACAACCCCAAAGTTGAATGCCATGTAGCCATATAGGTTTAATTACTTGGTTGTAAATTAACACTTTATTATATATTGTTAGCTTAGATTTAGGAGCTAAGAGCCAGTAATTTTCTCTATATTTATTTTCAAGTTCTAGTTTTTTCTTCTTAATGTATTCATTCCACCTTAGCTTGACATCCAGTGTCATTCTTAAATATTTTGCTGAATTTTCGATTGATACGTTTGCACCATTTAAATTTATTTTTGATGGGTTTTCTGTAATTTTGTTTGTAAAATTAATATGAACAGATTTGCTTTCATTAAGTTTTATTTTCCATTTGTTCATCCAATAACATACTTTTTCAGTTGCTTTCTGTAATTATCTTGTAGCTTAGTCAATATTTGATCCTATACTGCCAATATTGCAGTAAAGACTGCAAATGTTGCTACAGTTACATTTTCTACTTCTGGTAGATCACTTGTGTAAAGCAAATACAGTATAGGATAATTTGTTTCTTTTGTTGCTGATAAGCTTTTTATATAATTTCCATATGATACTGATTTTAAAATCTGAATTTTCCTTTTAAGCGATTCCGAGCATCTGTCCAAAATTTTTTTGTCATCAGGCTAACAAGATTGTTGCCATCTACGTCTAGCCCTTCTTTTATGTTTTGTTAATCAGTTATCTCTTTAGGAGAGTTATTTGGTGTTTAGCTATTCTTAATTATTCTTGTATTATTCCATGTAGCTTTTTGAATCATATTAATAAAGCCTTCTAACTCATAAGATCATAACAGATCTATTTTGTTCTTTTGATTGTAAATTTATTTTTAGGTTAATATTATTTGTGATTTCATATTTAAAACTTACCCAACCTGTGGAATTATTTGTCAGTGTGGGCTTGTTTAGTTTTCTATTTATATTTTCAGTATGACAGCAGAGTGATCTGAATCAAAATCATGATTATCTTCTAAATTAATAAAGTTGCCTGAAATTCTTTTGGTTATAAAAAAGTCAATTAGATGTGGAACCTTGTTGGTGTCTGTAAGCCAGCAAGTTGGTTTGCAGGTCGAATGACAGCAACACCCTAGCTTTTGAATAGCTCTTCTTAGCTCTCTACCTCTAGTTCAGGTTGTTCTAGAATCCCAATCTGTATATTTGGCATTGCAATCTCCTCCAGCAGAAATTTATGTCCGTGGACATTTAGGAGTTCTTTAAAGATATTTTTCTTTATATTGCAAATTGGTGGACAATATACTGCACCAACATCAAAATCTTCTTTAGTAGATGAAATTTTTACCATAGTAAGTTGAACTTCTTCAGACTCAACTTTGATTTTAGTATTGCACTACCTCCTCTCGGTTTATTATTAAGTTCAACTGCATTATAACATTCGTAACCTAGTATAGTAACGTAGACTTTGTCTTTATTGTCAAGTGAGCCTCTGATACCAGACATACATCAATTTTTACGTCTTAAGAAAATTTCTAGTTCCTGTTTTTTATTTAGGCACCGTTAGCATTCCAAGTCGCAATAGGTATTTTATTTAGATACATTTTTTATAATTCTTTTAGGTGTTCCAGGATATACATTAATGTATCCATTTTCTATTTTATTTAATCTTATGGAGGGGTGCAATCCTCTTATGGAGGGGTGCATGACATTGTGCTGGAAAAAAAATCCCGAACGAAAAAATTTCGAAAATAAAATCCCGAATTTAAATTTGGTGGAACAAATCCCGAATGTTTCAAAATCGCGAAAAAAAAAATCCTGAAAACCAAAAATACCGAAATCAAAGAATTTCAGTTCAAATTAGTTATGTACTAAAAAAATAAAAAAAAAAGATTTTAGAGTATTGGATACAAAAGTAGATTATACGCTTTTTCCAAAATATATATATATACATATGTAATATGTATATGTGGGATTCTCATTTGAGATTCTGAATTAGGAGGGATTTTAAAGTTGGACTCAAAATCAGAATTATACGCCTTTTACAAAATATTTATATACATATATACATATGTATCTAAATAGGTACCAGATTCTGAATTAGAAAGATTTTTAGAGTTGCATTCATAATTAGGGAGGGTTGCTCCAGAATGAGTATATTTTGTAGCTTACCATAAGATATACGATAATTAGAATCCCGCGTATGCATTATTATTATCCTTATATATTAAAAGCTGTTTCTAACAAATGCATGAAACAACTCACTCACTTCATATCAAAGAGATGAAGCACTTCTAGATGTGTCACCAAGCGATATATTATCGTGTGGGGTATCATTAAAAAGGTCTTGACGGGCTTATCAAATTTTGTTTGGGGACTCTGGTTTCAGGATACCCTGCTTGGGTCCAGAAAGCTTTTACAAGCCCTTGATATAAATTCAGCTGTGTGTGATCATGTGAGGTGTTATTGAAAGGGTTTTAGCGAGCCCTTCAACTTTTGTTTGTAGACCAGTATTCTAAAACGCATTAATTGGTCCCTGAGACCGTTTATAAGCCCTTAATATAAAAATCATCGGTATATTATAATGTGGGGTATCATTAAAAAGGTCTTGGCGAGCTTAACAACTTTTGTTTGGAGATCTTGGGTTCAGGATACCCTTCCTGGATCCAGAAAGCTTTTATAAGCCCTTGATATAAAATAAGCTGTATATGATCACGAAGGGTTTCATTGAAAAGATCTTGGCGAGCTCTTTAATTTTTGTTTGGGGACCTTTCTTCTGGCACGCCCTGCTTGGTTTCTGAAACTTATATTATAACCCCATAATATAAAAGACATCGGTATACTATCATGTGGGGTATCATTAAAAAGATCTTGGCCAGCTTTATAATTTTTGTTTGTGGACAATGCTTCAAAACTGTCCTGTTGGAGGATGAGAGCGTTTAGAAAACCTTTCTATAAAAACAGGGATACAATGCTTTTTCAAAATACTTTTTCATCATGCGATTTAATCAACTGCTTGACGCTTGTAGTGCAAGCACATATTACTAGTTATATAAGTTAACGATGTTTATAATTTTAGTAACTAATTTACTTCAACAAAATGTTATCAACTAATTTACTTCACCAATGTTTCTCAACAATGTTTACAATACAAATGTTATGATGTTGCTCATTGGAAAAATAATGTAAATAATTTTATAAATTAAATGTATTTCCCTTAGTAAGCATAATTTTATAATGTACGACATAATTTTTATTACGGTTCAATATCAATATTGTTATTATGAACTTAAAATTTTAACCGTTAAAATACTACAAATAGTAATTTTTAAAAAATAAGCATTTCTTGTAATAAATTATTTTATATTGATTTTTATAAAAATAAGAAGAAAAAAATAAGAATTTTCTTTGTAATAATTTGTACTAAATTGAATTATTTTAAATTATTGATTTTTGTAAAATAAACATTTCTTTGTAATAATTTCATTTTCTTTGTTTTAAGATTTCGAAATAGGGAAATATAAAATCTTAATGTAAACTAAGTAACTAGAAAAACATATTTCGAAATTAAGTTATGACTTTGTAAGATAAGGAAATGAAATTAATTTTGAATTTTTAGGCTAATTTGTGAAGTATAAATATTGCTAAAATTATAAGAATTTGTAGTATTCTAAGTTAAGAAGTAGAAGAATAAAGTTAATTTAATAAAAGAAAACAATTTTTTTATTTAAAAAAAAAAAAAATTATTATTTTTTATAATTTTAAATAAAAACGGTAAAGTCGTTTAACTTATACATAAAGCTGTTCCTAACAAATGCATGAAACCACTTATTCACTCACTTCGTATCAAAAAGATGAAGCACTTCTAGATGTGCTAGAGACTGCAAAAGGTATTTGATAGAGTTTGGTGTGAAACCATCCAGAAAAATCATCATTACATCTTTTTGGTTCCAAAAAAGCCCTTTTAGCCTTTTATATGTTGTATGGGGACTTCAATATTTATAACCAAATATCGTCATATGGGGTATCATTGAGAAGATCTTGGCAAGCTCTAGAACTTTTGGTGGGGACCAGTATTCTAGGACGCCCTTATTGGTCTCTTAGACCGTTTATAAGCCCTTAATATAAAACTAAGCTGTATATCACCATGTGCGGTATCATTAAAAAGGTCTTGGCGAGCTTAACAAGTTTTCTTTCTGGACTCTGGTTTCTGGATATCCTGCTTGCGCCCAGAAAGCTTTTATAATCCCTTGATATAAAATCAGCTGAATATGATTATGTACAAGCCCTTGGTATAAGCCCTTTTATAAGTCCTTAATATAGAACTAAGCTGTAAATTACCATGTGCGGTATCATTAAAAAGGTCTTGGCGAGCTTAACAACTTTTGTTTGGGGACTCTAGTAGGTATACTAGGCCGATTCTAGACCAGAAAATGAGTAATTTGTTTTTATATTTTTGTTTGTTGGTTTATTATTTGTTTTTATATTTTTGTTTTTATATTTTTGTTTTGTTTGTAATAGTGGTGATAAGAAACATTCATAGTGTATATTGTTATGGTATGAATTAAATTGGAGAGCTTTTAATGTAAAAATAATGTGTGTTTATTAATTGTTTTGATAAAAAATTTTTTTTGTGTGATTTGAGGTTGAGAATAAGAAAATAAAAATTTCATAATTTTGATTGTATGAATAATGAAAGTGAGGTCAGGAGATTCTTGAATAAAAATAAAAGCAAGAGTTTGTTATTATGAAATAATGAAAATGACGCCACAATAGGGTATTCCTTTGCTTTGAAAAATTTAGATTAAAATAAAAAAAATGACGTCAGGAGGTTTCCTATATTAATTAAAAAACGATTTTTTTATTGTACATAATTTTTTTTTTTTATTTAACTTTTTTTTATTACAGAATAAAGTTTGTTATTACATAAATAACACGAAAACTTTTCAATGTTTTGAGAAACAATTTCAAATGTTTCAAATGTTTCAGAAAAAGAATTTATAGTCAAATGTTTTCGCTTATAATGCTCAGCGCATGTTTTACACATTCTACGTGAATAATCACTGTGATTCGTACCAATAATCCAATATTTGTGTATTATCTTTTCCTTATCAAATATATATTCCGCTTCTCTTTTCAATATGTTTGTTCTATCGATTGATAGTAGTTTCACACGTGCAAATCTTCCCACCATTTCAAAATCTACATTATACATGGAGCTGCTCTTCATATTCTTTTCTTGTGAAGAACTTTCAATAAACTTGCATAAAATTGCATAAAAGGCTAATCTTAATATGAAAAAATAGCATAACCTGATTAGACTATTAAGTAGAAACATCATAATGTTTTGTGTAGACATTATTCCACATGGGTATAAATATTGTATTTGTGGGCGGAAATGGGCTTCAATCAAAATAATTAATTGGAAAATATTTCATAATTTTTTAGAGGTATTCGTAGCTTTAGAAGGTGAGGAAAAGATTTTGTTATTTAGAATTGGAAATGGTGAGACATTTACTAAGAAATTCGATTTATCACCTCTGGATTGGTAACATCTGAAAATTGAAGTATATGGTGGTGATATTACCATTATGGGTAAAGTAAGAAATCCAGCAAATAAAAAACATCAAATGCCTAATAATTTTACTGATGATTGCCCATTTGCTACAGAAGAACTGAATCTTGAATGGAAGATGAGAGGAATATTTCAAATATACTACCAAATGATAAGAATAAACGAATTTCACAACATATTGATTCATTGTCACTGAAAGCAAATGAATATGAAGAAAATCAAAATGAGCAGAAAAAGTCTATGATAAGAAAAAGAATTAATGAAGTAATTTTATTTATAGCAACAATAGAGAATGCATATAATGAAAGAAATAATAAACCAAAAATTGGTGAAATGTTAACTAATTTTAGAAAATTACTTGAAAAGTTAAAAGAAGAATATTTAGATTATATGGAAGCTATTCAGATGGGAGAGATAGATTTTTACCGCTCTTTATGCACGTCTGTTTTATTATAAGCCGAGTAAAGTTTATACATAATAAAGAAATTTCTAGAAAATAAAAAGTATAAATTATATTTTTTAATTTCTAATAGCACATTATTGTGCAGATCTTCAACAAAGACAATTCATATTTTATTTGCAAAATAATGAAATCATTTTTCTTATTATTTATATTTTATTTGTTTCCTATTCTAGCAAATTCAGTTCCAATTTCTAATATTAGATTGGATGAATCAGCTTTTGGAAGCACATATTTTAATATATTACTTCCGAGTAATGAGACTGTGAAAGTAAATTTATAAGTCCAACTATTAAAACATGTAATTTCTGCAACAACAACAACAACAACATCATCCGTTACAGTTGAACAATTATTAGGAGATAAAGCTGACTCATTACCTCAATATGTGGTAATCTATAGATGAAGCTATTGAAGCTTTTAGGCAGGAATTAATTTAAAAAAAACGTAATATTGGTGGGATAATAAATAGTGAACATATATTTTATAGACATTTTCAACTGGAATATGCTGATAATAAAGAAATTCATATAAGATGTGCATATGATAGTAATTTTAAGGAAAAGTATCTGGGAATAAAATGTTTAGAATATCGAGAAATATTAGCAGATAGAATTTTAAGTAATGGTGAAGTGGAAAGAGTTCCAATTATGGATACAAGTTTTAAATCTGCTTATACTGTACTTGATTTGCGCTCTATAAAACAAAAATCATCATATCAAATGGAAATTCATTAAAATATAAATAACTTTTATAATTAAAATAATAAATAAATAAATAAATAAATAAATTAAAAAAATGTTTTTTTCTTTATATTAAATCAGTTTCATTAATCCATGAATTGTGGTTGGATGAGAATCCAAGCCATTTTACAAATATTTTATTATCTTTAGTTTTCATAACCTTTTCAACTAAAAAAATGTTATTATAATTAGATTTTAGTAACTCATACTCATAAAAACATCCTTCAATAGGCTGACCTTCATAATCTTGTAATAAATAAGTTACTGGGTTGGTAATTTGAACTTTCCTGATTTTAAATATTTCAGTTGTCCAATTAGGTGTATAACCTTTCTCAAAAACATGTTTATACTTGCTAATCCGAACTGAGTCACCAATTTTGAATTTAGCTGGTGGAGAAATTTTAATATGACTATAAACAGTTGCCAAGAGCTCATTAGCATTTTTTTTTATTTATATTTGATGGAAGTCTATGAATGGTACGATGTTTTGTATTGTTGTATTGTCGAACTAATGAATCAATTTGTAATTACCATTAAAAATAAACTCTTTCCACATCTTTTCTTTTAAAGTTCGATTAAAACGTTCTACAATAGATGTTTTTAATATCCTAAATGTTTAATAATGATTTATTTGATATTTATTCATTAAATTATTGAATATTTTATTGAAAAATTCCTTTCCATCATCAGTTTGTAAATTTTGCGGATGTCTTTTAGAAGTTTCAAAAATATTTCGCTTTGCCTGCGTAACATTTTCTGCAGTTTTTCATTTTATAGGGATTGTCCATGCATATTTCGAGAAGGCATCAATCACAGTTAATAAAAATTTAAAACCTTTATTCTCTTTAGCATATGCACCCATTTCTACTAAATCAGCTTGCCAAAGATCATCAAACCCTTTTATTATAACTCTACGACGTTTAAAATTCCTACGTGCAGGTTTATGTAGCTCTTCAACGACCTCTCTATTACTCATTTTATAACTAATTAGAAAATCTTTGATTGAAGATGATTTTCCGATGATTACTATCTAGAATTGTGGATATAATATCACTAGTATTTTGAATTCTTTCATTAAATCTATAACGATCTAGCGCTATAATTTCCCAATATTTTCGTCGAGCTAATTTGTATGCTGTATTCCATTAGTAGAATATATATATTTGGGGTTTTAACATGAATTTGACTCTCTTTTTTACTTTCTTTTCCGTATCATAATCCTCTTTCTCGTCGCTCTCTTCAGATGAATTTGAAATATTATCTTCCTCCTCTGAAGAATCTGAAGCATCAAGCCAATCGAATAAATCTACAACTTCATTCTTACTCATCTTCAAAATAACTAATTAAAACACCTCTCTTTCGCTGATTTTTAAATAAAATAAAAAAGCAAATAATAAATTTTCAAGATATTAAAATTTATATTCTTTATTTTTATAATAGTTTACAAGTATGTGTAATTTTATTATAACTTATTTTCTATTCTTTTATATAATTCCATTAATTTGGAACAGCATAACATACATTGTTCTGCTGAATGACATGGACAAGTATCTGGAAGACTTTCAATATTATCTGAGATATAGGGACATATATCCCAATGATATCCATACTCCTTAGTTTCAATTTGTATAGAATTTTTAAATAACTTTAAAAATTTGAAATGATCTGTTAACTGTTCTTAATGTTCCTCCAATAAAATATGTTCATATTTATTTAAAAAATTATTTAAAGAATATGCGATTTGATGTATATCAATTTTGGAAGTTAAACGAGAACTAATCACAATTAATTTCTTGAATTATTAATTAAATCCAACGCTGATTGAGCTTTGGCTTCAATTTTTTCTAATCTCTCATTAATAAATTTAATTGGTTTTTTAATTTGAAATTCAATAAAATCATTCATTTCTGAAAATTTTTCATGTAACATTCTAGAAAATTTAAGATTGATATTCTCTAAACTTTCTTGCACTTTTTCTTCTAATATTCTTAATTTTGTTTCTGTTAATTTAAGTTCATTAGTCAAATTGTTTTTTATTAGTTCTTTGTGAAAGAAAATTTGATTGTTCACAAATGTTTGCGTGGCAGCATCATTTCCGTTAATGGGTTCTTGAACATTAGATAAAATTTTGTTCTCTAAATCATAATTTCCCTCAGAAGTTAATTTGAAACCTATGCCTGGTGGTCCTCTCTATTTGAAAATTAGCATTCCCAAGTTTTCGAACATTTAATGACTCATTAAAATAGGGTCCATATGAGCTTGATAGCTCAATAATTGTAGATGGTGTCTCAGATTTTATAGTATTAGGTGTTGAAGTTTTAAATTTACTGTAAGTATTACTTTTGTTGCGAGGTGTTTTTGTTTCCCACATGGATGATCTCATTAATTTAATGTTATTATCAGCTACATCATCATCATCTGGTTTAATTCCCGGTTTAATAAAATTATCCAAAAATTGTTGTTGTTTAAAAGCATTAGCTAATTCTTTCAATGGTTTTGTAATTGGAGTAAATGCTTCTTCCCGATTTCGATCTTCTGATAGCTTCCCTACTTTTAAAGATTGAAATTTCCTTTTTAAACTTTTACGAGTTTTAATTAAATTTTCCATAAGTTGCTCATTCATTTTTAAGTGGCAACTGATCTATTCAATTATCAACTGAATGTTATGAGCTGAACTGAACTGAATGCTATGAACTGAACTGAACTGCTATGAACTGAACTGAACTGGAATGTCCTGTTGCTAGCTACCAACTGACAATTAACCTGTTCAGTTAGTGACTGTAACCTGTTGATGGTGCTATTCTCTTGTTGCCTAAAATTTAACAAATGTATCAACATTTTTCCTATAACGTCCATTATTTAAACTGTTATCTTTCATAATTAATAGAAAACCATAGTTATCATTCCAACAGCATGCACTCAATTTTTTAAAATCAATGTAAGACATATCAGAATTTACATGATCATTATAGATATGTTTTAAATTTAAATCATCTTGCTTGAATACAATTAGAAAGTTTGCATTATCTCTAACTAAATGCTTTGGGATTTTTGAATATGATTGACATAAATAAAAGCTATCTATTCCTTGGTGACGTCCCATACAAAAATATGCTCTTACATTATCTTGCTTTTCGCAAGCTACATCATCAAATATAAATATTGAGTTTGGTTGAGAAGCTGAGGGTTCAATTACATCAACATTATTTGAAAATTCATTATATCCCATTCCTTTTATAGGTTTTATTAGTTTTTTTTTAAATATTCATATTTAGGTTGATGCAATGATTTTGAGTAAATATATATGTTTTGAAATTTAATCCCTTTAGGATCTTAACAAGCATATATATACAAGGCATATATATACAAGGATATAAACAAGCATACTTAGCATAACATTTGTTTTACCACTTTTTTTTAACTTTAACTGCATTACCTACTTTTATAAATTTCATTTCTTTAACTATACTGATGAGTTTCTTTAATAGGTAATTAGTGTTAGTAGATAGGTAGGCACTTGGGCCAGACAGGTCAGTAGGTCAAGGTCACCCATAAGTAGGTCAAGGCCACCCGGAAGGCCAGACAGGAAGTATGTCAAGGTCATTTTAAAAGTAAGTCAGACTGGCGGCGATCGTCAGTTGTTTATAAAGATTGTATACTTGGTTTAAGTAATAGGTATGCAGGAAAATAGTAGGAAAAAAAAAATGCTTTTTCATACAATGTAAAGAGAAAAAAAAATGTACCTACACGTTTTCTTAAAATTAAAAAAAAGTGCAAATTGGTTTTTTACACTTAGATAAAGAATCAACAAAATTAATGCAATTTTGAGATGCATTTTTTTTTCTTTTTTTCTTGTTTTTTCTTTTTTTTATGAAGTATTTAAAGAAGAGGAAACAAAAACCATTAATTAATTGCGAGTATCACCGTATAAGATTTTATTGTTATGTAAGAATGTTGACAAAAATATGAATAAAAAGAAAACAAACAGGAAATCAAAAATATCTAACATGTGGTTTAAGTAATGGAAGTGAATGGAAATAGTAAGAAAAAATGCGTTTTTATAAAAGGTAAAGAGAAAAATTTAAACAAATTAAGTGTAGCTATGCGAATTTTTAAAATTAAAAGAAAAAAGTGCAAAGCTGGTTTTTAAATCTGAATCAACCTCGACCAAATTGATATTTTGAGATGAATTTTTTTCTTTTCTTTTTTGTTCTGATGAATTATTTAAAGAAGAGGGAAAAAAAATTATTAGTATTTTTAGATTTTATTGATATGTAAGAATGTAGAACAAAAAAAAGATGTATTCTTATGTTGTGTTAAAAAAAAAATAAAATAAATTTATTTATGTGTTTGAAATAATTTTTTATTTGAAAATATTTTACAATTTTATAGAAATCTTTGCTGTCTTAATCTAATATTTTTTCTTTTAAAAGATACATATATACATTATAACAATTTTTAACAGCACATCTGAAATTGTTGTTTAATAAGTGTATAGGACAATTTGATTTAATGTTATCAATCTTTTGTATATACGGCAAGTTTCTGCTTAAATCTTTTATTTTATCACTGTCAATGTACTTCAATGTACTGAAGGAATAGTTTTTTTTGTTCTCCTTTAACATAAATTTTTTCAGCTGACTCTAAATAGTGTTTTAATATACATTTTACATCTAAATATTCAACTAGACCGTTATTCCATTTAAGTCCATTTATTTTATTTTCGCAATACTGGTTACTATATTTCATATCCGGACTAAGTTCCCCTGAGGGGTACGGTGCTTTGAAGTGATAGACAGTTGGAATTAAACTTCCTTTTTCAAGTATGGCTAATTATTTTAGGAAATATTGCTTTTCATTTCCTTGTAAAAATTATAGGTCAACTATGAGAACTTGTTTAACCATGTCGACGGTTTGTGTAAGAATACTCATTAGAATAAATAAATTTACATTTATATTCACTTCGGCAAAAGAGCTTTTCATATAAATATAGGTTAACAGTGCTATTTTTAACTAATACAACTATGCTATTTCATCCATTTACAATGATGGTAGCGGGGCCATCATGCTGTGGTAAAACCACTTTTATTCATAATATAATAAAGTATAAAAAAGAAAATATACAACCACATATTAATAGAATTATTTGGTGTAATCCAGACAAAAATGCCGTTTCAAAATATTTAAGAGATGTGGAATATAGTAACACTATTCCGGATTTTAATGACAATCAAGAACCTCTGTTAATTATTATCGATGATATGATGTTAAATTCCCATGATAAGTATGTATGTGATTTATTTACTACACCATTTTACACCATAGAAATTTATCTGTAATATTTGTAACACAAAATGTTTTTCACCAGAGTAAATTTTCAAGAGATATTTCGCTTAACTGTAAATATCTAGTACTTTTCAAAAATCCAAGAGATAAATCGCAGATATTACCTCTAGCTCGCCAAATATATCCCAATCAAATCAAAGCATTTGAAAAAGTATATAATGAAGTGACGTCAGTCCCATATAGCTATATATTAATAGATCTTAATCAAGACGTTAATGATATATTTCGATTAAGAAGTTGTATATTTGGGAAAGGTTTGTGTTATTGTACGAGAGATCAATTAGAACAATTTAGAGAGGAATATGAAACGTTTGAAGGTCAACCGTCATATATTGCACCTATTAAAAAGCTGTAAACCGAAATTTGAGAAAGTAATTATAAAACATTGTGACCCTGAAGTAATCAAAACATTTTGTGAAATTGCTTTAAATATTTTAAAAGGTAATTGTAATCTGAGTAAAAAATGAACAACCCAATTACGAAAGTATAAAAAGGAATTGAGATCCCTCATTTGCCGCCAAAAATCTATAAATAGCAAAAGCAAAATCATTATTCAACGTGGTGGATTTTTACCTACACTTCTTGGTGCAGTACTATCAGGGATAATCGGAAATTTTATAAAATGAATAATACAACATTTAATAAAATGATAATTTTAAAACCTGAGATTTATGAAAAAATGAAGCAAAATGCAGACATTGAACTCAATGAATTGGATAAAAATATGAAAAAAATATTGTTAAATAAACATCTCAAGGATACTCAAAAATGGTATTTATACAGACAAAATTTATTTAAAATAAGAAACAAAAAACGACAACTTCCTAGAAATAAAGAGGAGAAAATAAAAATTACGGAAACAAAAGGTACTCAAACTCGTGCAAAACCAATGTATATAGATGCGGAAGCTCAATCGCATTTTCCTGAATATAAGAAAGTAGGAATACAAGTTGTTCCTGAAGAAAAAGAAGTATATGAAAAAGAAGCTAATGACGAAGTATTTGATGATGAAATTCAGGAAAATGTTTTAACAAAAGCATTGTCAGCTGCTTCAGTTGCAGAACGTCTTAGAAAAAGAAAATCAATTAAAAATCAAAATGTACAAATTTTTGAAACTGATACAGGAGACATTATAAATGTTCCTTTAGATAGCCCAAGCCCACCAACGAAAAAGAAAAAACTATAAATAGCAAAGAGTTGAATAATTCATCAAAACGAGTTTTAAGGTCAGAAGTAGGTAATACTCAAACAGAACTTAATTTTCCAATTCGTAAGAATAAATCGGCAAGCTCATGGACAACATACAAGTAAATGATGAATTTTATGTCACTTTACGCAGCAGTGATTCATCTATGAACTATTATCCAGAAAATTCATTATCATCTTTTACAAATAAAATGAATAAATACATGTGTGATTCAAGGTAGAAAGTCGTTTCAGAAATGTATGTTAATGATTTCGTTCCAAATGCGTATGGTGAAGAATGGGAAAAAAGTACTCAAATATTTATTAAAGGTATGCAGGAAGATATGATAGGAGTTGGAACATCATATATTCCATACATAGAAAAACAAATGATATGCGACTGGAAAGTTTTTCTACTGCCAACACTAATTCAAAATATAGGCCCACTTAATAGGTTTACAAGAAAAGAAGTTGAACGACAGTTGATTTGGGGAATTTTTAATTTTATAAACGATGAAGTTCATTATACACAACCAATAAAAGCTGAGGAGATGCCTAAAAATTTAAGTTACACCCCAATATGTGTTACTAAGCCTAAAATAGATATAAAAATAAGAGCAAATTACGCTATACCCTCGAAGGGCTTTTGACAACATGTTTCAATCAAGTATCTTTTAAAGTTACAGATTTTAACAAATATAAATCACGTGTAATAGAAGCTTTCAAAACTTTTATAGATAGTGTACAATTGATTTCCATTAGTAAACCAGATATGTTTTTTATATACACAGATATAATTGAACCGCAAAAACTAGGTGATAAAGAGATAAGGTGTTTAAGATCTGTTAACATACAAAATTCTTTCACTGATACTGTAAAAGAATTCAGTAATATTCAATATTGCAATGTGGAGAAATCATTTAATAATATTTCATTACTTTTATGTGATAAATATGGATACAAAATAAACTTTTCCAATAGTTAAATTCCAACAAAAATTGTATTACATTTTAAAAAAGTATAAATAAAAGCGATTTTACAAAACTATATATTATTTTATTTTATTCATTATGGAGAGAGCGTACTACAAATATTATTTAGTTCAATCAGGAAAAGGTCTTGAGGATATTGGTCCTTTGTTACACTCAATTGTACCTTACCAAAGGGGACAAGAGTTAGGGAGCTTTTTCGGTGGTCTTTTTAGATATTTAAAACCAATATTTACGTCTGGAGCTAATATATTAAAAAAAGAGGTTATTAACTCTGGTATTAATGCATTATCTGATATTGCCACAGGTGCAAATGTAAAAGAAGTGGTTCAAGATCGAAGTAAAGAGATAATGAAAAATGTAAGACGAGGTGCAGTTCGGAAACTCAATGAAATGTATGGACAAGGCAAAAGAAAACGAAGAAAACCTATAAAAAGACCTCTCATTAATAATTTAAATTATTTTACGTCGAAGCGACGCAAAGTTAATAACAAAAACAAACAAAAAGATATTTTTGAATAATTATGATTGAATGTATGAAATCAGAGCTTGATATTTTTAAAACACAGCCTATTCAGTCAAGTATTTTACGATCTGAAGAAGTTTCCTATAACCCTATTGCTTCTTTAGATAATCCATCTGTCATAGAATTTGTTTCACTAGGGCACGGTGATACATATAGAGACTTGTCTTAGATATATCTAAAATTAAAAGTACAAATTTTAAAAAAAGATGGAACTCAATGGAATAAAGATAAAAAAAACTGATGGAACACCTATACAACAACCAAGTGTGGTTAATAATATGTTACATTCATTAATAAAACAATGCAATGTTCAACTAAATGGAAAGAATATATCTCCATCAGATGGCAATTATCATTACAGAGCTTATATTGAATCATTGTTAAATTATGGTACGGATGCCGCTACAACGCATTTGGAGTGTGGTGAATGGATACTAGATAAGCCAAATATAGCAGAAACAGATAATAGTGGTTCAAAAGAACGTCAAAAATTATACCAAAATAGCAATGTAGTGGAACTTATGGGGAAACTACATTTAGATATGTTTAACCAACCTACACTTCTCATAAACAATGTCGATGTTCGAATTGTCCTAACATTAGAAAAACCAGATTTTTACCTCTTTGCAGATGATACTGATGAATCTCAACTGAAAATTTTAGAAGCCACTTTATTTATGAGACATGTAACAATTAATCCTAGTGTGGTATTAGCACATAATGCTGTATTGGAAAAAACTAATGCCAAATACAATTACAAACGGGTAG
This sequence comes from Poecilobothrus nobilitatus, assembly GCA_947095535.1. Classification (NCBI taxonomy): domain Eukaryota; kingdom Metazoa; phylum Arthropoda; class Insecta; order Diptera; family Dolichopodidae; genus Poecilobothrus; species Poecilobothrus nobilitatus. The sequence continues at coordinate 124,924,596 of OX352774.1, read as the reverse complement.
AGGTAAAAACTTTTACCATTCCGCAGAATAGTTCATCAATATCACTTGATAATGTTTTTATTGGACAGTTGCCAAACACAATCATTTTTTGCATGACAGAAAATACTAGGTTACTCTGGAAAAAGCTCAAAAAACCCATACAATTTTAAACATTTTGATGTTTCACAATTTGTGTTAAACGTAAATGGTATTCAAATACCTAATTCAGCAATTGAAACCAGTTTTTCAGATGAAAATAATTGCTGTACAAGTATACAGTACACTTTTTTCAGGAACTGGAATTTACCATAATGATGAAGATCATCAGATAACAAAAACCATGTTTAGTAATGGGTTTTTCATTCTAGCTTTTGATTTAACTCCAGATGCATCAGGAAATGAAGTGTATCAAGGGCTACTAAATCAAGGTACAGTTAGAATTGAGGCAATGCTATCAAAACCACTTACATCTACACTGACTGCTATTGTTTATGGAGAATTTGATGCAAGTTTACAAATTGATAAAAACCGAAATATATTCTCAAACCTATAAATAGCATACATAAAAGTAAATTTGAATATTTGACAAAATGTCACTGGCTTGTGCACTTGTGGATGTAACATTTTGTAGTGATGATAATAATACCTTGTTTGCGAAAGATATTTGTATAGTTGGTTTTAAAGAACCTTGTAAAAAGTTTGTAAAAGAGCTCAAGTATAAATTTCCAACTAGGGATTTTATAAATGATAATTTTGATAATTACTCTTTTGGAACTGTGTACAACGATAAAATAAATAAAGAGCTCTGTCAAATATAGATAAATTAGAAATTTTAAGTTACTTAAAAAACCAATGTATAATTTTTAATAAGAAACAATTACAAAGTAACTATTCAGATGTCTGTGGGCAATATTGATGTGTTTATACGTGGTACAGATGTTGCGGTTATAGTATGAACGTTTTTTAAAAAAATTTAATAAAGGAAATCAACTACAAAACGATAAGTATATTTTAAGTACGTTTCAAAATATATTTGGAAAATATAACTCATTACAAATTTGTGTTCCTAAAACGTATAAATAATAAAAACAATATAAACAGGTTTTAGTAAAATTAAAGGAATGGAAGCACCAGGTCAGAACACAAATTTATTGCTAAGTTACACATATTTTCTCAATAAGAGTCATACATTAAAAATTGCTGTTGGATTTGACTGTGAGTCATTTGAAGCCTCAAGTATAATTCACCGTATTGGCAAAAAGTCAATTGTCTTAAAATATCATGAATGGAATAAATTTTATTACGAATTTAACAAAAAACTCGATAAGCTTATAATAAAAGATATAAAACAGAACTTTCAGCATGGGCTAAAATCAGCGAACAGGCAAAGTATAAGTATTAACAAAGAAGAAGCAGAACAGTTTTACAATTTAAGCGATTTTCTTCACGCAGTGATGACCTATTATAAATCTGCTGAGTTAAATGTAAAAGACTATGTTCGAGAACATCTAAATTTATGTGTCGAACAACAAGTATTTAGGTTAGAAAGAGAAATTTATGTACCAATACAACGTTTTAATGTACAATGTAATTATTCAAGGTTATTTTTTGAAATTCCTGTAATTTTAAAGGAACAAATCTGTAATATACTACATAAAACAAACAAAATAAATCACAACAAATAATATAAAAATTTTTATTTTTTATTTATATGTTCTAGATAGACAAATATTTTTCTGTACACCTTTCATTAGATTATTTAATTAAAATTATTTAGGATTATTAAATCATTGAAATAATCAAGATCTCTCTGCTGATTATTTATGTCCCAAATATCATTAAATAGAACTGCTTCCTCATCTTCCTCAATTTCTTCTTCCACTTCTTCTTCTTCGTCTTCTAATTCAACTATCTGGAACGGTGGTATAAATTCCTCAGTTTCTGCTAAATCTTCGTCGTCCATGGTGAACGTAATTTCATTTTCTTATATCTGACCTTGTGTATTTACATCATCTACAGTTTCTTTAAATGGAAATGATGTGGAATCAGGCAGCATTTCAGCAAGTTGTTGAGCAGTCAGAATGGAAATGAATTAAATTTGAAAATAAAAGTTGAGCTATATACTCATGTAGAAAAGTATAACAGCAAATTAAACTCAATTAGATGATTAGTTTAAACCATGCTTTTGTCTATCATTTTATGTATAATAATTATTATAACATTACCTTTAACATTTTTAAAACAAAATGTCAAGAGCTCAAATAGTGACTGAAATTCATAGACAGGCAAGACGTAAATTTCTTAGAAGAAAATTCAAACAGAAAGTTCTAAATGACACGTGGCAAATCGATTTAGTCGAAATGATACCTTATGGAAAATTTAATAATTGTTATGAATATATGCTGACGGTCATTGATACTTTTTCCAAATATGCCTATGCTGAACCTGTGAAAACAAAAAATGCTGAAAATGTTTTAAATACCTTAAAAAAAATTATTGTTAGAGCTAAAGTTATACCAAAAAATATTCACTCTGATCAAGGCAAGGAATTTTTTAATTTACAATTTCAAAATTATATGAAAGAAAAATCAATCAATCATTATCACACATTTAGCGAATTAAAAGCATCAATTGTTGAACGATTTAACCGTACATTGAAAAATTCTATGTGGAAAAAATTTAGTTTAAACGGGAATTATAAATGGTTACCTATTATACAATCATTAATAAAAGAATATAATTCAACAAAACATAGCACAACAAAACTTCCTCCTGAAAAAATTACAAAGAAAAACGAAAAAAATATACTGCGCAATGTATATACTGAGCCTAAAATTTTTCAAAAAAGTAAATATAAAACTGGAAATTTTGTAAGAATAA